>JZKD02S1387057.1:371564-423628 GCA_000966675.3 Picea glauca
CAAGTAAGCAACCCCTTTACAAGTTAATAAGTTTGTAAATAAGTTTTACATTGGGTTTTAAAAAATAAAAGGAGCATTTGTCATGCTTTTAAAAAAGAAAAAGAAAAAAGAAAATAGCAATGCTAGTAAGATATTGTTTTGATGGTATTTTATATATTTTTAGTAAGATATTGTTTTGATGGTATTTTATATATTTTTATGCAATACAAAGATATTTATTTATATATATTTTAGATATAATGAAGGTTATATATAAATATTTTTAGATAGAATGAATTTTTTTTAAGTTATTATAGGAATCTATATTATTTTTTTTAAAATATAATACAAAAAGAAGAAGTGTCATTGGTATGTCAAAAATGAAACTAGATTAGCCTTAAGCTTAACTGTAATAGCTTTACTGGTTTTGCTTAGTATTTTTGAAGATTAGAGGCTAAGAAATCCGCTATCCATGATAGAAATAAAACTTAAACTTCTAAGAGTCTTAAGAATCTTAAACTTTAAACAATGAGACTAGACTAAAAACCCCTTTCAAAAGAGGGAAGAAAACCTTCTACAAAACATCTAGAACCTAGCCACCTATAACAACTAGCACCTGGTTAGCGTTGCTGGACCTTTGATCTAAAAAACAATTGAACTAGAGAACCTGGGGGCGATCCGTTGCTCCTCCCGCTTGATTTTTTTTGTCTTTCTTGGGGAATGCTACACGAACCTTTCGAATTTGCGCTGGTATGCCATGGCCATCCGCAGGTGTTATTTCCAGATGGTGGACATATCTCAGGTACATGTGGAACTGAGATGCTAATCTCTCCTGCTTGTTATGTTGGTTTTTCTCAATTTCTACCAGCAACTTTACTATGGTCTCCAACCCATTAACGCGGCATTGGATATCTTCCAACACTGTCTTAATCTCATGCTGGTCTTCCTTGCGAATCTTCTCTCGGTCTACCTTAACTTTGCCAATTAGCATCTTAGTGTGCCACACCATCTCAAGAGTTTTGTGATAGAGGGTCTCTTGGGTTCGAGTGGTCCCCGTATCTATTATCCAGTCAACCTCTTGAGCTATCTTGTTTTTCTCCTTGGTTGCCCGCTCAAACTTAAGCTCCTCCCAATTTTCCACAACGTCTTTTCCTTTCTGTGGCATAGTGGCTTGATACATCCTCGTAGCATCCCTTGTTGCATTCTCAATCCTAGTTTTTTTTCTGTGAGCTTTCCGGTTTGGATTCCCCCAGGGGATACCTTTTCTCATGGTGTATTTTAGGCATGCCATCTTACTTAAATTTCCTTCCTCTTGGCCTCTGACTCTCTCTTGGTTCATATCACTGCATCGCCCCCTTAACAAAAGAAAGGCAGAACTAGAGCCACAACAAAAGGTGAATCCCTACGAGGTGTGGATAAAACATTCAATGCTCAGCATATAACAACCTATGGCATGATTGTTGGTATCACCTAATGAAGATCCCTTAAAGTGGTGGCTATGGATGCACTAAAAACCAGGCGTGGCCCCTCGTGCCATTATTCGTCCTTTGGCTCTTCGACTATCTCTTCTCCTAATGTGGGCTCTGCATCTTGGCTTTTTTGGTACCATCTTGTCCCTTGGCGGAGTATTCCACACTGCGTTATCCTCCATCTTTACTCTCCTCTTCTGCTCATGATTATTATGCCTACTTACTTAACTAACACCCCGCTTCCCTCATTAAACTCCATGTTGGATTGTACTGCCAGTTTCTTTAACTTCCCCTTCCTATCCAATCGTCACATGATAAATGAAATCCAAGTGGTTAGTTACTCAAAACTCCTCTGGGTCCCACGCAGGTCCTGCATGACACTCGCTCCTGTTGATGTGACTATCTTCCTAGTAGCTGCCACATTGATCTTGTGTTGTCAGGTGTTCACAATCCGATCTAAGTTGTCCCACTGGAATCCGAATCCATGCATCGTCCATTAAATCTCCATCCCAGATCACTCCCTCATTGGATAACCTGTACGCCAAAGCGTTTTCCGACCTTCTTACCCATCTGAATTCAACAATGAACAGAGTTTGTAGGCGCTTCTGAATTCTTTGGAGGATTTGAGCTAGACACCATTGTTTTATTACCTTGCCAATGTTGATTCCACACTGAAGTATTTTCACTATCCTTATTACCAGAGCCGAGTCTCCCTCAACTGTGACATTTACATGGCCCTCTCTTATTAGAATCTCTAGCCCTTGTTCCAACACTTCGAACTCAGTTGCATTATTTGTTGTGTTACCAATACTTACTTCATAAAGGCGGGTGATTTTTCCCCCACTATCTCTAATCATTCCTCCCGCGCCTGCCTTTCTGGGATTACCTTTGGACGCTCTATCGAAATTAAGTTTTAGGAAGCCCGCCTGAGGTGGGGTCCAAACCTTGTCTTTGTTGTGGATCTGCTGGTCGCGAGGAGCAAGTATGTTGAAACTCCAATCCTTCAGTTCTAACATCTGCAAAATACTTAGGTCTTGGGAAGACAGGTGGTTCTTTGGAGGAGGAATGTTTCTGCTATGAAATGTCTCCCTAATCTGGTTTTTGATAAACTCCACCACCTTAGTGATAGGGAGCGCTTCATTCTTGAATATTCTCCTAATTTTTTCCTTCCAAACTTTCCAAATGACCATCCCCGGAATTAAACCCCAACTTAAGTTAACCTTTTCATTTTTTCTATAATGTTCCCTCCAATTCCCCAGTGTTGATTTGATATCTCCCTTAACTCTATCCATCTGTCGATACATTATGGCTATCTAGTCCCAAACCTTCGTTGTGTAGGAGCACTCATCCAGTAGATGGTATGTTATCTCCTCCTCGACTTTGCAGAGGTGGCATATTGAGAGTCCATTCATGCCTCTTTTAACAAGGTTTTCCCATGTTAGGATTTTCTTGTGTAGGACCAGCCATTTAAATTTTTTTTTATCTTCGCATTGTGGGAGGTTCCATAGCCGTTCCCATTGAGGTTATGTGTTCCTCTCGTCATGACCCACAATATAATGATGAACTTCTTTAGGGTAAATTGTCCACCATATTTCTTTCCCCAACGTAGTTGGCCCTCCTTGTTCGAGATCAAAATCTTTCTTTTTCTCATCTCCTCTTCTATATCTTTAATCAACTAGGAATCCCGATTTCTATCTTGAGTTTGGATGTTGTCCCAAGTTCTCCATTTTGAGACATTATCCCTTTGTTTCCAATACTGGCCTACTTTTATTTTTCCTTGCCCGAGCAGTGCTTGTTTAATGCCTTCTCTATTTTGGTTCTCCACCTTAGGTTCCCGCTGCCAAGCATCTTCCCAGAATCTCGCAGTTTGACCATTCCTAATTTTCCATAAACTATGATTTTTAATCCAATTTTTATTTCTCCAAGCTAAATTCCAGATGGTCGATCCATCTCTTGTACCTATGAATCGGATAAGGTCCTAAGGGGAATTTCCTGGGGTGTATTTTTCTCTCCATAGATTGGCCCACAGAACTGAGTTGTCTTTGACCCATCTCCACCAATTTTTTTCCCCATAAGCATCATTTGTCATTTGTGGGTCTTGCAAACCAAGTCCACCTTTGTTTTTTGGCCAACATAATTTCTCCCAAGCTACCAGAGCCTATTTGTTCTTATCCTCTGCTTCTCTCCACAAGAAATTCCTTTGTATAGATCTGATTTTTTGTAATATTCCTTTTGGGGTTGGAAAAACCAATACTAAATAACATGGGATAGCTTGTAAAACCGTCTTCGTGAGGATTAAATGACCTACAAAATTCGGTAGGTCCATCTTTTAACCATGTCTTTCAGTTTGATTATTATACTTTCCCAAGTTGTATTCTTACCTGCCTTGTCCGTTAGGGGGATGCCAAAATACTTCGTGGGGAGAGTCCTCTCAAATACCATGACATTGGAAAGGTTCCTTTGAACTGCAATGTTCGTGTTGAATAAGTACATCATATATTTTGAGTGATTTATTTCAGTACCTAAGACTTTTCCAAAATCAACTAAGATTTTCTTATAAGTTATTGCCTCTGAGACTGTTGGAATTCCATGTAGCATTGTGTCATCCACAAATTGTTGATGGGTGGTGTTATCACATAAAGTTGTCAAGGGCCGTAGGGCGCAACCATGAGCAAAAAGAACAACACTTACAATGGTCTGATATGGAATTAGATCATGCGAGCGAGCAAGATCAATTTCCAACGATGGAGATCCATCAGGCATATTGGATCGACAACCATCAGGTGATCGAGATATAAAGTTACATCGAGTTTAATGTCAGCAAGAGTTCTGAAATCGCGAGGCCATCCTAGTCGTTGATCCTGGGAAGAGTGTGTGGCTCAAGATTAGCATTTCGATGACTCACAGGATGGAGCAGTCAAAGGGGAGAGTCATGCGAACTTGCAAAACGTGAAGTCGCGAAATGATCTGGGCCGTCCATTTCAGTAGGACGCGTGGCGCTAGATCCAAAGCGCAAAAAAATTCATTTCGGGAAGGCCGAAGTGAGAAGTGTCAATATCCCAAGTCCTGAAATGTCGAAGCGATATGGGTCGTCTGATGCAAGGAGATGTGTGTCACCCGATATGAGTGATCGCGATTTCGTGACTCGAAGGTTGAGCATGGAGCTCAACGTGAATTCAAGAAATGCAAAATCCCGACGCGCCTGAGATTTGGGCCCATGATCACGACCCACAGGCATATGGAAAGTGGGGCCCAAAGAATGGGAAAGCCCCTGTCGAGCGATGGGCGACTGAGATTGTTCAAGGAAATGATCATGGCCATCAAGTTTAAAGAAAGTCCGACCATTGATCCAAATGGGCGGTTTCATAGATTTCGGGCATCAGAGTATTTGAAGTCAACAGGAGTGAAAACTCCCGAAATGCGAAATCTTAAAATTTTATATGGGATAAGCATGAGGTCATGGACTGAGGTCATGTGGGGCGATGAAAAGGAGCTATGAAAAGGATCAAAGTGCCCAAGTTGGTCACAGAGAAACATCTGCGTGACCTCGAGGCACCAGAATTAATGTGAAGGAGTCGTGAGCTCGCCTGGAACATTCATGGATGTCAGGCCTTGTCTCGATCCCGATGAAAGTAGTTAATGAGAATGAGGAAGGTGGTTGAAACCTTGTTTCACCACATAAATGGAAAGCATGGAAAAGCTGGCCATGGAGGCAGGCTATCAACCCAAGGTCTCCCTGTCAATGAATTTTCCTGCAAAGCCCATACTGATCTGAGATCGCGTGTGACAGAAGAATGCAAGTGCAGACTGACAAACGAAGGCACATATGAAAATCTTTGAATGAAGTATCTAGGTCACATTCTTGGTGTTGGTAGGTTGTTCTGAGTATAAATACTTAGTTTTGATATTTTGTTAGGATCGATGGTAGAGAAAAGCTCTTGATTTTGTAAAGTTTTAATGAACACTCTGGTTCTCTAGTTATGCTTTGTAATCTAAGATTTCTTGTTTAATGAAAGTCATCTTTCTTGCTCTCTCTGATACTGAAAGAGTTCATGGTTGATTGATTAACTTGAATTATCATGATTGCACTATGATGAAAGTTTGATTATAGTGTTGTTATTATTTCTTTCAGTTCCTTTGAAATTTGAATTCAAGAAGACCTTGTGTTTAAGTTTTTCTTCCTTAGGCCGTTGGAAATCCTGATGTTCACGAAAGACCTCTACATTCTTCGTTGGAATCTTCCTCTTACTCACCCTTACTACAACTTACTGACTGAAATTAAACCAGACCTCACCTTCTTGTGCATATCAATCCAGTCTTCTGAATTAAGACAATATTTTCTTGAGATTGCGCACATTTGACCCTTTTTATAACCAACCTGTGACATAAAATAATGATGGGTATCGGGCTTACCTTTGCAAGAACCCAGAGGTGACTTCTGGTGATAAAATTTATGGCGTCGTTGTCAGGAATGAATTGAATATTTTCCCTGGGATAGAACGACAAAGTTTATTGGTTCTGAAGGTGCATCAGAGCTTAGTACATTGATATTGCAACTGTGCACCTGGCGACTCCACTGAGGTGACTCCACTGTCTCGGCTCCACTGTTTTAGTGAAATTGTGTCTGGATACACCTGGTATCCCTTGGGAGAACACAATGATCATATCTGGTCTTTGATGGTGAACAAATACCAGACACACCCATTCTGCATATCTTTCACCCGACGACTCCATGATTAAAGATCGATTGGCGACTCCATTGGTTCGAAATGGATAAAATCTTGGCTCGTAGGTTTGCTCCCTTTAATTTCTCCTATTTTTTGGTTTTCCAAATGTTGTCCCTGCTATAAATGAATGGGGTGATTATTTGCCCATATTTAGAGAGCATAGGGAGGACAACCCTGCTCAACATCTCCATGAGTTTCATGAACTCATGTAACAATGGGAGATACATCATGAAGATATATTATTAAAAATGTTCATGTTCTCATTCGGAGGGGATGCTCGTGAATGGTATATTTCTTTACCCCCTGCTAGCATTTCCTCCCTGAGATAATTTCATGCAGCCTTCACGCTCATTGTCAGAAGCTTTATTCCTCTGAGTTAATTTGTTATAGTTGTTGTGAGGGATACGACGACTGTATTCAAGATATAGATGATTCAGAAGTAGTCTGTGAGGATGAAGGAGATGACTTGGATCATAAGTCAGTTCTTTCTCTTCCCTGTTCATCTACATCAGACGAAAGATGTGTTTGTTTCCCCAGTGAGGAAAGTGTAGAAATCAATCTTGTTATGGAAACTGATTTTCCTTGCATCCCTTTTTCTAAAGAGCCTAGGTATGAGCATCACATTTTTGACTCATTTGAGGATGCAAAGGACATTCCTTCCCTTGGAGTAGAAGTTTTGGACAACCCTGTTTGTGAGGAAGAAGTCATTTCGAACGTTGAACATGAGTAGGCCATTTTTGATGAATATACCAGTGAAGAGGAGGAAGGGCTAGATATGCAGCTCTTCTCATCATTTGCAGTCATCACTAAGCCCCAGAATGAAGAGAACAAATTTCACATGGGTCCTGTTTATGATGTTTATGAATCTGACCCCTGGGAGAGCCAAGAAGAAGAGCCAGAGGAGAAGCAGAAGGGACATTTTATCTCCTTCCCAGAGCCTGTCCGTAAGCAGCCATCGTTTGAGATCAGTCAGCATACACCAGAAACTTACCCACCTAATCTTTCCAGAGAAATCCAACAATGTGTGAGTAGTTGTGTGGCAAAGAAGGTCGCCGGTTACAAATTCTCTAGAGTTTGTTGCTCGACCTATGAGCCCGTGAGGGAATACATGGAGTTGTATTTCCTTCATTTCTTGAAGCCACCCAACTTTATCCTGGCCTCAACAATAGGAGGAAAAATGAAGAATGTAACCGTTCTGCTGTCACGGTTGCATTATCTATTATTAGCCATTGACAGAGTAAATAAATTTGCAGCTAGGAAGTTGCTTGAATGGCTATGGTAGAAGTTTGATTTCACCTAGAACTGTGTAGAAATAAATTAGTTTAGGAATGTACATAAATAAGCTCCTTGGAGCATATGTGTTTATTTTTGTTTTTACTTATTGGCTTGTATTCCTCAGTAGGACGATTTTTGAGCATGACTCCATAACCCAACAACTAAGGCACTGGAGCTTCTTGTTCTTGGCATCTTGCAGGGAGTATGCCATCCCCTGTGGAGAAAAATGTTATCACATAAAGTTGTCAAGGGCCGCAGGCTTCAACCATGAGCGAAAAACACAACACTTAGAGCGGTCTGATATGGACTTGGATCACGCGAGCGAACAAGATCAATTTCCAACGACAAATATCCATCATGTATATTGGATCGATGAACATTGGGTGATCGAGATATAAATTTATGTCGAGTTTAACATCAACAAGAGTTCTGAAATCACGAGGCCATCCTAGTCGTCGATCCTGGGAAGAGTGTGTGGTGCGAGATTAGCATTTCGTTGACTAGCAGGATGGAGCAATCAAAGGGGAGAGTCATGCGAAGTCATGAAACACGAAGTCAAGAAATGATCTGGGCCGTCCATTTCAGTAGGATGCGTGGCACTAGATCCGAAGCGCGAAAAAATTCATTTCAGGAAGGCCGAAGTGAGAAGTGTCGATATCCCAAGTCCTGAAATGTCAAAGCGATTTGGGATGTCTAATGCAAGGAGACGCGTGTCACTCGATCCGAGTGATCGCGATTTCATGACTCGGAGGTTGAGCATGGAGCTTAGCGTGAATTTGCAAAACGTGAAATCCCAACGTGCCTGAGAGTTGGGCCCATGATCACGGCCCATGGTCATATGGAAAGTGGGGCCCGAAGAATGGGAAAGCACCTGTCAAGCGACGAGCGGCTGAGATTTTTCAAGGAAATGATCGTGGCCGTCAAGTTTAAAGAAAGTCCGACCATTGATCCAGATGGGCAGTTTCATAGATTTCGGGCGTTGGAATATTTGAAGTCAGCGAGAGTGAAAACTCCCAAAATGAGAAACACTGAAATTTTATATGGGATAAGCATGAGGTCATGACCTGAGGTCACATGGGGTGATGAAAAGGAGCTGTGAGAAGGATCAAAGTGCCTGAGTTGGTCACAGATAAATATCTACGTGACCTCGAGGCACTAGACTTAACTTAAAGGAGTAGTGAGTTCGCCTAGAACATTCATGGGTGTTAGGCCTCGTCTCAATCTCGATGAAAGTAGTTAATGAGAATGAGGAAGGTGGTTGAAACCTCGTTTCACCACATAAATGGAAATCATGGAAAAGACGACCATGGAGGCAGGTTGTCAACCCAAGGTCTCCCTGTCAATGAATTTTCCTGCAAAGCCCATACTGATTTGAAACCGCGTCTGACAGAAGAATGCAAGTGCAGATTAACAAAAGAAGGTGCATACATGAAGCATTGAATGAAGTAGCCAGGTCACACTCTTGGTGTTGGCAGGTTGTTCTGAGTATAAATACTCAGTTTTGATATCTTGTTAGGGTCGATGGTAGAGAAAAGCTCCCGAGTTTGTAAAGTTTTAATGAACACTTTGGTTCTCTGGTTATGCTTTGTAATCTAATATTTCTTGTTTAATGAAAGTCATATTTCTTTCTCCCTCTTGTTTCCCTCCGATACTGAAATAGTTCATGGTTGGATGATTCACTTGAATTATCGTGACTACACTATGATGAAAGTTTGATTATAGTGTTGTTATTATTTCTTTCAGTTCCTTTGAAATTTGAATTCAAGAAGACCTTTTGTTTAAGTTTTTCTTCCTTAGGATGCTAGAAAGCCTGATGTTCACGATAGACCTCTACATCTTTCGCTGAAGTCTTCCTCCTACTCACCCTTACTACAACTTACTGACTAAAATTAAACCAAACCTCACCTTGTTGTGCATATCAGTCCAGTCTTCTGAGTTAAGACAATATTTTCTTGAGATTGCACCCATTTGACCCTTTTTATAACCAACCCGTGACATAAAATACTGATGGGTATCGAGCTTACCTCTGCAACAATCCATAGGTGACTTCTGGTGCTAACAATGGTTGTAGGACATTCTTCATAAAGTTGTATACCTTTTATAGTTCCTTCTTTAGTTGCAACTTTTATAGTTAGACTCAACCCCTCCATCATAAGAATAAATAGGAAGGGGGATAAAGGATCCCCTTGTCTGAGGCCCCGAGAAGGGTAGAAAGGTTTGGCTGGGGATCCATTGACCATAATGGAAAAAATTGTCGTGGATACCAGGGTCATTACCCATTGTATCAAATGATTATCAAAACCATAGGCTTCCATTGTTTTAGTCATATAATGAAAAATTAATTTGTTATAATCTTTGGCGAAATCCAATTGTATTATCATGCCATCTTTTTTCCTACTTTTGAAAGTGTGGATTATTTCACGAGCTTGAATAATGTTGTCCTGAATTTTCCTACCTTCCAAAAACCCTGACTGTTCCCTTGAGATTAGTATGGGGAGGATGGGTTTTAGTCTATTTGCTATCACTTTTGAGATAATATTGTAACCAAATTGCAAAGAGCTATCGATCTAAAATGATCTGGAGTCCTCGCCTCATTTTATTTTGGGATCAGAGTAATGAAGGTAGAGTTTAGAGCTTTAATGATGGAGGTCGAGTGTCTTGATTCTTCCACTATATCATAAATATCCTGGTTAACCACGTCCCAACAAGATTTGAATAAATCCACAGTGAAGCCATCGAGGCCTGGGGCCTTTCCATTTGGAATCTCCTGGACCGCTTGGTCAACTTCTTCTGGTAAGATTGGTTTCCTTAAATTTTGATTATGCTCATCAGTTACCAGTCTAGGAATATGCCTCACAATTCTTTGGATTGCATCTGACCAGTCTAGGTTGGGTTCTCTGGCTATGTCCTGAAAGTGCTTAACAATATATTTTTCGATTTCCTGATGGGATTATCTCTTTATTCCTTCATGATCTCATATTTTCAAGATATCATTATGAGTTCTTCGAACTATTGTCGACCTATGGAAGAACTTTGTGTTTTTCTCCCCTTCCTTTAACCACTGAACTCTAGATTTTTGTCTCCAAATAATTTCCTCTTGCTTACATATTTTCTCCCATTCCTGATGCAAATGGCTCTCCTCATTTTCCCTCTCCTCATTGTATCCTTCTTGAATACATATTTCCTGAAACCGACCCATTTTTCTTGAAGATATTTTTTTGTTTGGTCTATATTCCTAAAGACTTCTTGATTCCATTGCTTTAATTCTTTCTTTATATGTTTTAGTATGACTTGAAATATATACATTTTTGTCCCCTATACATGGATGTCCTCTTTCCACCAAAGCTTGATATTATCCTTGAAGGTTGGGTGCTCAATCCAAAATTACTCAAAATGGAAAGGCCTATTTTTTGGGGTTCCCTAAAAGTTTGCCTCCAATAGAACTAGCAAATGGTCCAAGCCTCCCCAAGGAAGGATGTTGCCTTCCATATCTATACCTTGCATTATGATTGACTCCGAGATTAAAAATCTTTCTAATCTCGAGGCTACTTGGTGATGCAAATATCTTTTGTTGTTCCAGGTGAAAATCCCATTACTCGTTCTGATATCCACTAAATTTGTTTTTTCTATAAATACTGAGAGGACCTCATCATCTCTATACAATCTTCGGACTCCCCCTTTTTTCTCAGCCAGGGTGACAATTATATTAAAATCATCTACTAAAATCCAGTGAGGGTTCATATTTTTCTCTCTAAGGTTTTCTAAGTCTGTTATCATTTTTTTCTTATCTTCCAGCAGTTGAGGTCCATATACATTGGTGCACATAACCTTGTATGGATTCCCTATAACTTGCACAATTACTGATAAATAATTCCTCGTGGCTTCTACCAAGATCATGTCTATTTTTTGTGGGTTCCATAGGGTGAGAATGGCCCTAGCCTAATTTTGACTATCAATATCTAAAAAATTGTAATTGTTCCATCTTTTCTTACTTATTTGTGCCATCTTTTCGGTTGTACATTTGGTTTCCTGAATAAAACATATATCTGTTTTTTCCATTTTTAACTTATTTTTGAGAATATTTTGTTTCCTAGGGCTATTCAAGCCTCTTATATTCCAAGTGATAACCTTCATTTTAAACAATGAGGGGGAGAGGTAGGGAACAAATTTTTATTCTTACCAAAATTTATCAGGAGTGCTCTCAGTTCCTGCAGAGCCACACTATTGGATTTTCTCCCCTTCTTTCTTTTGGATTTCTTTGGCGATTGCGATTGTTGGATGTCACCCAACTTGATGCCTAGGTTTCCTATCTCCCCATGCATGCATTTGATTCCTCTATATTTTTCTTCCTCCCTCATTAGGAAGAGATAATGAATGCGATCCAGTTGATCCAAAGGAATGGTGTCCATTCCTTGTCTTTTCCATTGGTCTAGAATATTCTACAGGTCAATCCTTTTCCTTTCCACAATGTCACGTAGATCTTGATCCTCTGTTCCGACCTCACTTGGTGTCATTTTAGAATCTCCATCCCCTCTTTCATTGGAGTGTTTGTGTCCGAGTTTCTATCTCATGTTGATCCTTTGTAAGTATTGGTGGTTTTATGAGATTGTTGATTTTCCTTTTCCTTATTTTCCTCCTCCTCACCGGGTTCCCTTTCCCCTTGCTTCTCCAGTCCCATTTCTCCATCTTGGGTTTGGTTCTTAGCCAGGACTTCGAAGTTGTTCTTTGATTTAGGGTTTCCAGATGTGGAGGATTTTCTTTGTCATCTATTTCCTTTACCTTTGTAGTTTGGTTGGACAAAGCCTTCCTCATCCTGTGTTTTTTTTTTTTAACTTGCTCCATTTTTTTGTTTAATGAGCATTCCCTGAATAAATTCTCATGTTCATGACATCTCCTGCATATAAACGAGATCTATTCATAGTCTATGTTTTGGATCCATTCCTCATCCCTAAATTCCAAACACATTGCTTCCGGTAATTCCCCTGAGACATCCATCTCATTACAGATTCTTGCAAATGAGGTATACTTTCCTTTTAAAGTTGCATCCAAAGACTTGGAAAATTTTCCTATCTTATTTCCTATTGCCTCTAAGGTGGTCAATAGCCAATAGTCTAGCGGTAGGGAATAAATTCTGATCCAGACTGGCACACACTTAAAGATCTCCTTTTCTAGGGAGAATTTTTCCTTCCAAGGTCTCATATACAATCCAGCTGAGGCATGAAAATAGGGCCCTCCTTCAAACACCTTGTCTCTGTCTTCTATATTGATAAAGACAATTGTAAACAATCCTTTTGATCCTAAGTGTAGATCCACCTCCCCACTTGTTTTCCAATGATATTTTATCCATATTCATAGGATTTTTTCTGTGGGCCATAATCCCATAAACTTGCAGATCATGGCATGTGCCCTCATCTGATCTCTATATTCTTGAGTCTGTGGATATTCTAGTACAACTTTTTGGATCATAGTTGTTTTTAGTTTGCATGGGTTTTCTCCCTCCCACCCCATTTGGATGTAATGGGTCTGTCACATTGCCTTGGGTTTCTTTGTTCTCCTCACTTGTTTTTTCTCTTTCTTCGTGCTTGTCCTCACCTTTCTTTTCTGACACTAAGCCTGATGTCCCCAATAGTGGGGCGTTGAATCCTCCTCCATGTGGGCCTTTCCCTCTTTCGACCAATACTTTCTTGTAGGAGGGAGAATCGCTCCCTCCCCCTTTGTTTATCATTCTACTCACTGCAGTACCTTGTAAACCTACAAAACCAGAGGACTCTGGAAAATACGCTCCCTCTTCTAAACTCGTATATATGAAACATAAATATTTAGATAGAATGAATGTTAGTATCATAGTTTTTAATATAATTTTATATATCTTTTAGGGTTAAAGAATGTGAAATGTTTATGTTTCAATTTCTAGAATTCATAATCATCAATTTTTTTTTATTAGTTTCTATATGGTATATCATTGACCAATAGTTTTTATATCATTTTATATATCTTTTAGGGTTAAATACCGTGAAATGTTTATGTTTCAATTTCTAGAATTCATAATCATGACTTTTTGGTTTTGCGTGGTATCAGTTTCTCTATGGTATATCATTGATTAATATTTTTGTGAGAAAAATTGGTTTTGTCACATTATATTCTATGTTTATATGGTTGGTCAATAATTTTGTTAAAACAAAATGGGTTGCTTTGTTGCTTCTTTTAATTTTTATTTTTTAAAGGCTTTGAGTCTTATTTCATTCAAGTAAAATTTATTAATACTTTGAAATTATGGTGTAGTTGTACATTTTGAAAATAAAATAATTTTTAACATGTAGGATATGGATATGGATGAAGCATCACATTATTCGAATACTATATTAAATTTGAATCTTTTCTTCATAGTGATTTTCAAGGTGTAGTTGTAAAGGGAAATTTGTTGTAATGACCATCTCATTACTTAGTCTCATATTTTAACAAGTGTTGCATGGCAGCATAGTCCCTGCCAGGTTGGAATGGGAATAAATGCGACCGAGTATAGACATGTGGGAAGCAAGTTGAAGTACCTATGGTATCCATGCAAAATTTAACATTCCTGAATTAGTTTTCTTTGAAATTTATCAAAAATTCCATACTTCTGTTTATGTTCGAAACATTCAAACACAATAGAATACTAACAATGTCTTGCAAACAAAAAATGTATCCTACAATAGAATAGTAATAACATATGTTACATCAACAAAGGTTATAAAAGAAGTATCCCAAATTAGTTTTTTTTGAAACAAAGGTTCCTGGACACAAAAAAATTGAAATTTATCAAAAATTAATAATGTATGTTACATCAACAAAGGTTCCTAGACACCAAAAATTTCACATACAATTGAATAGTAATAATGTTTTCAACAAAGACATTCCCGAATTAGTTTTCTTTGAAAGTAATAACGTTAGCATACAATAGGTCACAAAAATTTTAGCATTCCTGAATTAGTTTTCTTTGAAATAAAGGTTCCTGGACACAAAAAAATTGAAATTTATCAAAAAATAATAATGTATGTTACATCAACAACAAAAATTTAGCATACAATAGAATAATAATAACGTCTATCAACAAAGGCATTCCCTAATTAGTTTTCTTTGAAATTGATCAAAAATTATAATCTGTGTTACATATTTCTGGAAATTAAAATGTGTTTGTCATATAGACTGGGATTGGGGCTCTCGCGGACCATAAAATGAAATAAGTACAAGAATTAGGAATGTCGAAAGAAAAAGTGCGCGACGGTAGAGAGGAAGACCTGAAAAGAAGAATTTGGAAGTTATGAGTGTTTGGTTACAGTTTTGCATTTAAAGAGGTATAATAACTGGATTGATAAAGAAACAAGATGACAGTATAAACTTACTATGAAGCTGATGCGTTTTTGTTGCTGTCGTCGATGGTCAGTGGAATCGTGTCAACCGATTGTTTCCCTTCCTGGATGAGGTTGTCCATTCTCCATTGGAACCATTCTTCAATTTAGCTTCTCATGGGGGCCATGTTGATTTCATCCTAGATTTCGATGTCGTAAGGGTAATTTTCTAATTTCTTTAAATCCATTGAAATACTATGCAGAATCTGTTCATTTTCTTCATTGTGTGTCGAATAGTCCAGTACCCAGCGCTCAAGCTCATCTACACGATGTTAAAGTATGCCATAAAACGTTTCGAAAGACAACCCCTTTAAAATATCAAGTTGTTCATCGAAGGATTCTTTGGTCATTGACAAGGATTTGAGAATTAAGTTTGGGTCTTGAACCTCGTTGGTATTTCCAGCTAAGTCTATTTGGACCAGGTTTGTGAATAATTCTTCTTTTTCTAATATGTCTTGTTTACATGATTCGACAATGAGCTCCAGGTTCTTAACTTTCTTTTGCCAGCATGATTTTACTTTTTTGGTCTGCTTTGGGGAGGGGAGATTCTCTTGTATTCTTTTTCAGTTCCAAGGTGTTGATGGCATGGTTGGAAAAAGGGGTCAACACCTGTTCACAGAAACGTTGATCATTTTTTAAATTCGCCTGCAAATGTTCGAGCAAATCATTTTCCCTCTTTCGGAAAGAAACTATATTTCGTGATGTTTCCCAGGCTTCAATAACTAGTTGCATTCTTTTATTGATGTTATTCTCTACAAGGTCTCTATATGATGCAAGGAGGGTAGAGGATACTTTCATCTTGGATGCAGTGGTAGCAGGCACGTTTTTTGCTAAAGGACTGACAAATTATGGGGTAGCATTGAAAGCTTCCTCAAATTCCTTGAGGCGGTCTTTCAGCTTGGCATTTTCCGCTTCAATTCCTCCAATGGAATCATCAAGAGCATCACTGGTTATGTGGTGAAATAGGGAAATTTGGGATGGCTACATTTTCCTAAAGTTAATCTCTGTGCGAGATTTTCCTTTCCTATTTGTTACATCTCTCTTTTCAATGACCATATTTTTAGATTGGCTGTAAAAAACAACGCTCTAGAATACGAAGGATTCATCTTCGTCAAAATGTTGGTCTCAACTATTTCCATTGAGGATAGACCAACTGTGTGCATGTGCTCAGTTTCAATTTCAAGTTGCAACTGTTCACTTTCAATTTCGGGTTCGTCCACCTGCCTTGCATTGTTGTTTCTCTTCTTCGTCAGTGGAATTTTGTGAGAACTATCAATTTTTATGTGAGGAGGATTCTTATATCCTCCTTCGTTTGAATATTTATGGGTTGATTTCTTACTGGGGTGGGCCCTTGAAGCGATGCTCCATGATTTCGTTCTTTTGGGAGTGTTGGTGGGGGATTGGCCACTCTTCTCATCGGATAATTTTGCATGTTGTCTGTACAATTTAGTCACGCTTTTCAACGTCTCTACATATCAATCACCAGAAGAAGGATTGTTTTCGTCATTGTCCCTGTCTTCGGTCAGGTGTCTATGGATAAAAGAGATGATAAAGCCAATTGCCAGTAAATGTTCTTGAAAAACCCATTAGGGTCGAACCTTTTTGTCCTTTTAGCATATGTTAGGTTCAATTTATTGAAATTCCCAACAAATTCGTCAATCTTGTTGACGTTTCTTCACACGAAGTCCCTGACTTTCTAGGGTAGAGTAATGAATTGATTTTTTTTTCTTGTCATGGAAATAATGCAACCAATGGTTGTGTTGCCTTTCTATTTCTGCAACAAACATCTTGTCCGTGATGTGGCATGGAAGGAAAGTAAGATTTTCCTTGGAGCCAAAGACCATTAGTACACTATGATTTTACTTTTGTTCAAGTGTGCCATTACTGTTCAAAAACTTGGTTGCCTTGTCAGACATCCGCAGAGCATCCTTGCTTAACAATAAATATTTGAAAACTGAGAAAAAGTCATTTAAAACTCCATAAAAAAAATAGAAGGCCTTGTGCCTCCACAGGGCCCGGTACCAGAATGTTACTGGGTTGAATCTACATTTTTTTTCTTGGAAAGAGACAGTTTTTGAAATGGACAATAATGCACTATTGCGAAAATCAAGTAGGATGACATATAAAATTTATTCGATTCTTTGAATCGTGACAACTGGGAACAGATCTAAATGGAAATTAGCTTCCCCCAATTGAAAATGAATTGTTCCTTGACTGTGAAGTACAAAATATAAATAATTATATGGGAAATGCTTGTCGTGGATGCCTAACCTGTTATTCTTGTAAACAACAAAGCAATTTTCTGGAATGGATTTCTAAAGGAACTTGCCTGCAACTTTGTGATATCTTTAGGAACCGATGTCGGGTCTTTGAGGAACTCGGCTAAGATGTCCAACCCGTTATCATTTTTTTTTAGGAACTTCTTGCAGTCTTGTCCTCTGAAGGTCAATGTTGGCTCCAACAATTTTAACATCTTGCGGAAGACCCGAGGTGACAAAGAAACAGGAGAATGTTCTCACAGTGGAATAATTATTTGTCTTAGAATATATTTTTCAACGATCCAAGAGACCACCTCCTTACAGTAAAAAACCTCAAGGACACAACCTGCATGAGCGATTCTAGAGGTCCAAATCACTTTGTTTTGGGCAGAACAGGATGAGTAGTAAAAGTAAGCCCTAGACCACTGGAAGTTCTGGTCCTGATGTCCGAAGATATTTACTGTATCTCCACAAAACTGTTGTTGACCTGCTGCCATAAGTTTATAAGAATGTTTGTTTGCTCCAGACGATGAATGAAATGAAAAGTTGGAAGGGATAATATAATGTTGCACAAATCTTGGTCCAATGCATGTGAATGGGAGATCTCCTTGAGACTTTTTCTCATTAATGACCATATCGACAGCTGTTGCATGATGCGTTGTTAACATTAAACACTAGTAATTGTATACATATAAATGCAAACATGGCGGATATGACAATGCTCGATTAAGCATTGTAGATTTCTTGAACAGGCCAACGCAATGACCTGTGTTTGAGATGAACAATCGGAAGGGAAAATATAACCTCCGTAGATCTTGGTTTAATTCGCAATAATGGGAGATCTCCTTGAGCGTTTCGTTCATTAATGAAAATGTTGATGGTTCTTACATGGTAAACTATTAGCATGAAAGGTTTCTAATTGCATACTAAGAAATAAGTACGGAGGTCATGGGGACGGGAAAAAGCAACTTCAAAATAGGGTTACAAGGTACAATTGTTTGAGGTGAGGGCGCGAGGGTCAAATTGTATGTCTCATAACTTTTTGAGTGAAATTTACGTAACATCAAAGAGGGTATGATAGGACAGTCCAGAGGGAAATTTGTATATCACTAGTAAGAGAATAACTAATGTATATTAGGAAGGACAAGAAGTTAGTGGGTATGGAAGGAAACGATAGATACTTTGAAACATTTGTAAGCCATGGTAGAGTGAAACTTGCAAATTCGAGGAGTCCGCGATGGAATTGTAGATCACAGAATTTTTGAGTGCACGATGTATATCATGGAACAAGAAGTAACAGAGTTCGAAAGAGCCAACCCGACAACCGCGGCCATAAAATTGGATAAGTATGGAAAGGAACAACGACCGGTTGGATTCTTCATGTGAGGATATAGATGGAGATGAAAATATGTCAGTCCGCCAACGATGGAACCCATGATCATAGAAAGGTGACTAAGTATATAACTAGAAAGTGATAATACATGGGAAGAAGAAAAGGGGAAAATGGCTATGGAGTCTGCGGTGGAATTGTAAATTATGGAAATTTAGAGTGAAAGATGTATATCATGGAACAAGAAGAAGCAGAGTTCGAATGCGCCAACCTGAAACAATGACTAAGAATTGGAGATTTCGTGAACCCGTCAACACGAGGATCCAAAATAGGCTGACAAGGTCTCCCCAGAAGACGTGAGGCACCAACGGTCAAATTGTATCACTCAAAACATTTTAATGCCTAATATGTAACACGGAAGAGGGGATGATGTTAGAACCCGGTAGTCAATTTGTATATTGTAGAGGGATGGATGCCAATTGTTTCATACCAGTGTGTGCAGTTGTCACTAGTAAGAGCATAACTTATGTATATTAGGAAGGACAAAACATTAGTGGGGATGGTAGGCAGTGATAAATAATTTGAAACATTTGTGAACCATGGTAGAGTGAAGCTTGCAAGTTCGAGGAGTCCGCGGTGGAATTGTATATCATGAAAGTTTTGAGTGCAAGATGTATATCACGAAACAAGAAGCAATAGAGTTCGAAAGCGCCAACCCAACAACCATTTGAATGCATAATCTATAACAAAAAAGAGGGGATGATGTCGAAACCTTGTAGTCAATTTGTATATTGCAGAGGGACGGATGCCAACTGTTTCATACTAGTGTGTTCAGTTGTCACTAGTAAGAGTATAACTAATGTATATTAGGAAGGATAGGAAGTTAATGGGGATGGAAGGCAACGACAGATACTTTGAAAAATTTGTGAACCATGGTAGAGTGAAGCTTGTGAGTTTGAGGAGTCTGTGGTGGAATTGTAGATGACGAAAGTTTTGAGTACAAGATGTATATCATGGAACAAGAGGCAATAGAGTTTGAAAGTGCCAATCTGGAAACCACGGCCATAAAATTGGCTAAGTATGGAAAGAAACAACGGTCGGTTGGATTCGTCATGTGAGGATATAGATGGAGATGAATATATGTCAGCTCGCCAACATTGGAACCTGTGATCATAGAAAGGATACTAAGTATATAACCAGAAAGCAAAAAATACATGGGAAGATGAAAAGGGAAAAAGGGTTGAGTGCATGATGGAATTGTAGATCACGAAAATTTTGAGTGCAAGATGTATATCACAGAACAAGAACCAACAGAGTTTGAAAGCGCCAAACTGAAATAGTGACCAAGAATTGGACATTTCGTGAACCCGTCAACACAAGGATCCAAAATAGGCTGACAAGATCTCTCTAGAAGACGTGAGGCCCCGATGTTCAAATTGTATCGCTTAGAACATTTGAATGCATAATCTGTAACACGGAAGAGGGCACGATGTCAAAATCCTATAGTCAATTTGTAAATTGCGGAGGGTCTGATGCTAACTGTTTCGTACCAGTGTGTCTAGTTGTCACTAGTAAGAGCATAAATAATGTATATTAAGAAGGAAACCGAGTTAGTGGGGATGGAAGACAGCGACAGATACTTTGAAACATTTTTGAGTCGTGGTAGAGTGAATCTTGCGAGTTCAAGTAGTCTGCGGTGGAATTGTAGATCACGTAAGTTTTGAGTGCACGAAGTATATCACGAAACAAGAAGCAACAGAGTTCAAAAGAGCCAACCTAGCAACCATGACCATAAAATTGGCTAAGTATGAAAATGAACAGTGGTCGGTTGGATTCGTCATGTGAGAATATAGACGGAGATGGAGATATGTTAGCTCGCCAACACTGGAAGCCGTGATCATAGAAAGGCCACTAAGTAAATAACCGGAAAGCAATAATACATGGGAAGAAGAAAAGGGAAAAAGGACTAAGGAGTCCATAGTGGAATTGTAGATCACGAAATTTTTTAGTGCAATATGTATATCACGGAACAAGAAGCAACAGAGTTCGAAAGCATCAACCCAGTAACCGCAGGCATAAAATTGGCTAAGTATGGAAAGGAACAATGGTCAGTCAGATTCATCATGTGAGGATATAGATGGAGATGAATATATGTCATCCCATCAACACTAGAACTCACGATTATAGAAAGGTGACTAAGTATATAACTAGAAAGCGATAATACACGGGAAGAAAACAAGGGAAAAAGAGCTAAGTATCTCATAGAATAACATCTATTGTTCGTTTATTAATGCAAATCCTTTCGAATCCCTGGTGAGTTATCACTAGTAAAGGCATAAATTGCATATCACGAAAGTTCTTTGGGTGAAAGATGTATACGTCGGAACAACGGACATAAGTGTTGGGTACCGCGAACAGGGGAAATAATAACCAGAAAGTGATAATACACGGGAAGAAGAAAAGGGAAAAAGGACTAAGGAGTCCATGGTGGAATTGTAGATCATGAAAATTTTGAGTGCAAGATGTATATCACGGAACAAGAAACAATAGAGTTTGAAAGCGCCAACCCGACAACCGCGGGCATAAAATTTGCTAAGTATGGAAAGGAATAGTGGTCGGTCAGATTCGTCATGTGAGGATATAGATGGAGATGAAGATATGTCAGCCCACCAATGATGGAACCCGCAATCATAGAAAGGTGAATAAGTATATAACTAGAAAGAGATATTACACAGGAAGAAAACAAGGGAAAAAGGGCTAAGTATCTCACAAAAGAACATCTACTGCTTGCTTATTAATGCAAATCCTTTCGAACCCCTGGTGAGTTCTCACTAGTAAAGGCATCAATTGCAGATCACATAAGATATTTGGGTGAAATATGTATATGACTGAGCATGGGACATAGGTGTTGGATACTACAAACCCAAGATCGGGTGATCAGATAATTGGCTAAGTATTGAAAGGGAGCACAGTCGGTCAGGCTCATGGTGTGAAGATATAGATAAAGAGTTTCCATTTTTCGAATCCATGAGGTCATGATCATATAACTGGGACTAAATATAGAACCACAAAGGGATAATAGAGGGCGGGGAAAGAGAAAAATTAAGAGCTTTTATACATTACTGTGGACAAATTGTATATTGTGGAACTCCGATCACTTTTTGCAGCTCGTGGAAGATTCAAAACACAATTTTGAGACCGTCAATGTGGGAACCCGCAATTGAAAAAGTGTGCAAGTATGGAACACAGAAGCACTGGTCGAGACTTGTTTTCACTAATATATTGAAATTTGTAATAAATTTTCCATTACTTGGCAAGATCTTCTTTGCATGTTTCTGGACAAGTTCTGTAGGGATGGTTGGTGGTCGAGACTTTTTCTTATTAATGACAATTTTTATAGTTGTTTCTTGATGCCGTTTTAGTATTAAACCTTTGATGTTTCATATCTAGAAAGAAGTATGAGGATGGGAAGAATAAGAAACAATGACTAGGAGTTGGAGTTTTTATGAACCCGCCAATGCGAGGTTCCAAAATAGGGTGACAAGGTTTCCCCAGAAGACACGAGGCCCCAACGATCAAATTGTATAGCTCGAAACATTTGAATGGATAATGTGTAACACGGAAGAGGGGACAATGTCAGAGTCCGATAGTCAATTTGTATATGGCGGAGGAGTGGGTGCCAATTCTTTCGTACCAATGTTTCCAGTTGTTACTAGTAATAGCATAGTTAATGTATATTAGGAAGGATGTGAAGTTTGTGGGGATGGAAGGCAACGACATATACTTTGAGCGAATTTAATGTATACAAGGAACCTATAGTGGAATTGTAGATCACGGATTCTTTGAGTGCAAGATGTATATCACAGAACAATAAACAATTGAGTTTGCAAGCGCCAACCCAGCAAACGTAGCCATCAAATTGGCTAAGTATGGAAAGGAACAACGGTCGGTTGGATTCATCATGTGAAGATATATATGGACATGAAGACATGTTAGCCTACCAACCCTGGAACCAGATATCATAGAAAGGAGACTAAGTATATATCTAGAAAGCGATAACGGATGGGAAGAAGAAAAGACGAGTTCATATGCGCCAACCCGGCAACTGCGGCCATAAAATTGACTAAGTATGGAAAGGAACAATGGTCGGTCGAATTCGTCATGTGAGGATATATATGGAGATGGAGATATGTCAGCCTGCCAACCCTGCAACCCACGATCATAGAAAGACAACTAAGTATATAACTAAAAAGTGATAATGGACGAGAAGAAGAAAAGGGGAAAAGGGATAAGTATCCGACAGTAGAAAATCCATTTTTTCATTTATTAATGCCAATGTTTTCGAACCCCTATTAGGTTCTCATTAGTAAAAGAATAAATTGCATATAACAAAAGTTCTTTGGCTGCAAGATGTATATGACGGAACATGGGACATAGGTGTTGGATACTGCGAACCCGGGACCTGCTAGATAGATAATTGGCTAAGTATTGGCCAAGAGAAAGTTTTGATATTTATTTCAATAGTATTCATAGTAATATATATTAATGGATTATTTTTGTTTTAAATGAAAATCATCTCCCAATTTCCAATTTGTAGGATGTTGTTCGATTCACAAATTTCGTTGAAACCATAGAATTTTTGACTATAAGATGTATATAACGCAACAAGAAGCAACAGATTTCGAAAGCACCAACCCGACAACCGTGACCATAAAATTGGTTAAGTATGGAAATGAACAACGGTCGGTCAGATTCATCATGTGAGGATATAGATGGAGATGAAGATATGTCAGCCCGCCAACCCTGGAACCCGCGATCATAGAAAGGTGACTAAGTATATAACTAGAAAGTGATAATAGACGGGAAGAAGAAAAGGGGAAAAGGGCTAAGTATCTCACAGAAGAAAATCTATTGTTCCTTTATTAATACCAAGATTTTCAAACCCATGGTGAGTTATCACTAGTTAAAGAATAAATTGCAGATCACGAAAGTTCTTTGGTTGCAAGATGTATATGACGGAACAGGAGAAATAGTTGTTGGATATTGCAAACTTGGGGCTCGATGGGTAGAAGGTGAGTTATCACTAGTTAAAGCATAAATTGCAGATCACAAAAGTTCTTTGGCTGCAAGATGTATATGACAGAGTAGGGGACATAGTTGTTGAATAAATCAAACTCGGGACCCAATGGCTAGATAATTGGCTAAGTTTTGGCTAAGAGGAAGTTTTTATATTTATTCCAATAGTACTCATATTAGTATATATGCACAGATATTATCAAATAGAAGAAGCTGCAATATATGTAAGAAATTGAACAGGAACATGGCGTCAACACTTGAGTTGCCTTGTTGTAAGTCATTAATTCATTCTATTTATGGGACCTGAAGAATGAAAGTGGGACGGGTCCTCCAATTTATTTCTTTAAGTATAGGGATGACACCACATAAGTATGGCCTATGAAAAATTATTCTTCCATGTAAAATGTAAGAAACGAACAGAGTAGCCTTTCTTTAAATTGAAGTACTGGGAAGCATAAAGAAAATCTTTTCGTCCATGTTTAACGACACACAGAAAAAAGGTACAAAATAAAATGAAAAGAACTACCAGAGATTGGAAAACACCATAAAAAAAACCACAAATATTCTATATTCAAATAATATGGGTTACAAAATACAGCTGATATTATTTTCCAAAATGATTGTAATTTGGCCTGCCGCCGACCAATAAAAAATATGTACAATGATGAAGCTTGTTGATAGTTTTCTTGACAATCAAATCCTTTATTCATAAAAAAACAACGAGTTGAATATCAATTTCGGGTCTTGGACTTAATTAGTGCTGCCAACTAGATCTATCCCAGTTTTTTGAATAGTTTGTCTCTTCTAGATATGGCCTGCTTGCATTGGTTGGTTATTCAACATTCCATTCTTTGTCAAGTATTAATTTCCCTCTACCGTTGAAAAATTGGGGTTTAAGGTGATTTCCTTGTAATGTTTCTGACCATTGACATCCGAGACAACTTAGAAATGCCATTCAGGCCCAATTCAAATTCGAGGGAGTCGTTTTATGTGACATCAGTTGTGGGACAAAAAAAAATTTCAAGTATGTTGTGACTGCTATTCTCCCTGTATTCGATCATCTATTTGGTTGAAAAGCTTGCCTGGAAATTTGTATGTTGAAATTCTTTGTTTTATTACAGTAAATTGGAAAGAACGTCCAAGCCAAATGCAAATTTTCTTTTGTTGAAGTACATGACTTCTTTTGACAACCCAGGTCTGGAAAGTGTATCAAATGTTGCAGATCGCATCAACACAGGTCTGGAAAGTGTATCAAATGTTGCAGATCAGATCAAAATATATCTTTCGTCATAGTGGTGGAAAACATGGCATCCGATAGAAAGGTTTGGAATGTTCGGAGGTGATGCCAAATATGTGGAGTCTGTAACTACATCCAGAAGACAATGAAAAAACTTTGAAAAAGAACATGGCTTTCTGTCAAGTCTGTTACCACACCCAGAAGTAGCTCAACAAACTTTGAAATAGAAACTTCTGTAGTTATAATATGTTGTTTTATCCACCCATAGAGTTTATGTTACCCGCTTCTAGGTACATTCACGAATGGAGTAATATTTTGCGTCATTTATGAACATCACAGACCATTTTTCAAGCCATGGTTTAGTACAACGCCCCTGACAAAGACAAATTCTTGTGTGCTCTGCAGAATTCGATACACTATCCAAATCTGTGTTGTTGGAAGAAACTATATACTTCAACGAAGAAGTATTTTGCACGTGACCTAAAAATCCATTCCAACTCCCAACAAGAAAACAAAGAAGATCAAAAAAAAAATCTCCATGCAGGCTTTTCAACCAACCAAAGCATCGAATATAGGGAGAACACCAACCATAAGATACTTGTTCTCCCCCCCCCTTGTCTGAGTTTCTGTTGGATAACATATTTTTTTTTTGGCTCAAAGCTCACACACATAAAACCAGTTTCTCTTCTTTCATTTGGGCCTCAATCACATCTCTAAGTTGTCTTACATGCCCATGACCAGGAACATTAGAACGAAGGCACCCTAAAGCCCAACTCTTTGATGATAGAGAGAAATGACAATAAGTATTTAAAAGCAACGATGGAGGATGACAGTATGATATTCCATAGATTTTGGGTTAATTCATTTTAATGACATATGCTCTTTATATTTTCTCTTATTAATGCCAATATTTTCAAATATGTATGTTGAATAGTGACTAATAGCACGCATTAACATTTCCATATCCGAGCAGATTCTTAAATCTGACATCTAACATATGCACAATATTAAAGAGGGACATGACGTCAAGGCCTCTGTGGGTGACACATTCGTGGATGACAGCGGTGTAGTACAATATTTGACTGTAACTATGATAAAGCCTTTAAAAAACTAAAAGAGCCATTTTTTATTTTTTTTTGCAAATTCAAAATGCAGGCAAAAGAAATTACCAGATCCCATAATATTTTCTTGTCTGTTAATTTTAATGGGATATTTCCTCGAGATTTCCGCTTATTAAAACAATCTTTTCAATCCTGTTTGGTCAGTTGTGACTTTTGAAAGCATAATTAATGTCTATTGGGAAGGGAAGAAGGTAGTGGGGATGGAGGGGAGCGACAAATGCTTTTAAACTTTTCTGAACCCGGAAAGGTGTCAACCCACCAAACTTTGAAAACTCGACTAAGTATGGAAAGGTAGGTCGGATAAACAAACTCATCGTAGGCAGAGGCACGGTTGCGAGTTCGAGGAGTGCAAGGTCAAATTATAGAGAATGGAAGTTCTGGGTGCAAGATGTATACACCGAACACGAGATACCATAGTTCTATAACACCTATCCACGAAGCCACATTCATAAAATTGGCTAAGTATGCAACTGAATGACGTTCGGTCAGAATCGTGATGTGAATATATAGATGGAGATAAAGATTTATCATTTCGCCACATCGGGAACCCACGAGCACAAAAACATGAGAAAGTATAGAACCAAAAACGCATAATAGAGCGAAAGAACAAAAGGTAAAAAATGGGAAAGTTTACAAGAGGAAAAAAAAAGGGAGAGAACAACTATATCGCTTAGACAACAAAACTTACTCTCATAAATATGAAACCATAGTAAGACATAAACCATAGAAAAAACATCGCAAGCTATGAAATATAGTTGGAGGCCAACAAACTCTAGTTGAAGGTGTAAGAGATGCAATTTACATCGACTGCAAAATTTTGTATGTTATTTTATCTTAATAGTATTTTATGGGGAGTCAATTGCAAAACAATGTAACAATAGATCAATTGCGGATGTAGCACCCCAACATTGCAAACCTTAGGAAAACAAGAGAAATCAACAAATAACAACCCAGTTAAGAAGCACCAAAAGGCCCAACTGCAGCCGCAGGACCCAAACCCTGCAAAGTCAATTCAAACAACAATAAACAACATCCAATGAACAAAGAAGCATGCAACAACCAACCCACCAGGAATTTCGTAGTTTCAATCACGGTTGCAGAACCCCAAACATGAAAATTGAAACAATACAAACAAGAAAACAAGAACAACAACAACAAAAAAATAAGAAATCTGTGGAGATGCAAGAAGCAAGCTTGAACCAGTGAACCAATAATGTCGTTGAAGCACAATATTGCCCAAATTCACTGCAGAGAACATTGCATATAAAATAAAAGAAACAAAAGAAAATGTATTGTAACAAGCCTCCTAAGTAAACATTCAACACTGCCAAGCCTGTTAGGTGAACATTTAAGTCTGTTAGAAATGTTGTAAACATTTAAGAAAAAATGCAATGTGGCAGGTCTCTGACGTACTGATTTTTTATTATTATAATTTATGTAACAATAGTTCAAATAGTAGAGAATGTATTCGAAGGACAAAATTTGGATAACGCATATCAAACATTGGCATAAATTTAGCTAGCAGAAAATGCTAATACAAACATTTGAATTAATGCTAGCATTAATCCACCTTCAAGCAATACATAGGAAAAATATATGATTCAAAAATATTGTACACGATAAAAAAGTTTGGATATGTTAAGATATAAAACATTGGGAATAGCGAAGCCAGAAATAAGACCTCCAATCTGTTATCCAATCATACCACAACATATATGGTACTTTTTAGTATACAAAAATCAATGTTTTTAGTTCCCTAGCTCCAACAATAGAGATTATGCAAATATTTGTGGTCAAAGGACAAACTAATATGAAGTCAACGAATTATCGATCGCTATAGTCCCTATATGCCTATGGAAGGGACTAATAAGAGATAAATAACATCATGAAGCCTTCCTTTTTTAACCTTATTCAATTTATAGAACACATCATTAATTTTTTCTCTTATTTTGGAAGGGTTGTAAAACTTGGGTTAAGGCATATTCTTGCCTTATTGTTGGGATGTAATCACATGAAGATCATATCTCTAATCTAAAACATTGCAAGTTAACTTATTGTTTCCCTCTAATTTTTGTCACTGACAAGTTGTACTTTATTTTGTTGAAGATGTGTATTTGGTGTAGTGTATCCATTATCATAGGGATCTTGACATTTGGAATACCTATTTCTTAGGTGATGGGGCCTTGTAGCCATACTATGCTATAAAGTGGGTCATTTTGGTGGTGAGTGATATGTAGTATTAAATAAATATTCAAACATATGAAAATACCTCATCCATTTAGTTTTATCAAATCTCTTATATACACTAAAAACGACACATCCATGCTATTATTAACCATCTTTATTTGCCCATATGTATGAGGGTGATAGCTAATGCTCATTGAAAGTGACCCTGGTAATTTGGAAGGTTTTTGCCATAATTAAATTATAAACTTGGGATACTGGGAACTAATGATAGATTGAGGGAATCCACAAAGATTATAGACATTCTCCAAAAATAAATGAACATCCAAGAAAGAGAACAACCTATAAAGTTGTAAACTTGGTAGTCAAAGAGAAAAAATGGTCATACTTGGTTAAACAATCAACTATCCCACAAAGATAACATCACTACTATTATAGAGAAATGAACATTTAATGAAGCCCTTATATACCTCTTCCCACTTTGATTGGGGAAGTCCACATGCCTAAAAGAGGGAGAGATGTATATCAATGCGGAAGTGCGTGTTTACAATGGGAGAGCCATGGTGTTAATAGATGTGATTCTTGAAAATGATGATATCATCCCTAAAAGTTAAACTTGGGTTCTTTTTGCCATTAATAATTTCTAACCGAAGTTGAATTACAATGGGATTCATTATGTAGTCATTGAGGAGCTCTTGTATTCAAATAGAGTAGCTACTTAAAATGGAGTTAAAGGTGGGTGGTCCATCTCCTTGAGATAAAGCATATGTAACAATGCTCTCTTTACCGTTTCTTTAGGTGATCTCAAAGTCTAGGCTTGAAAGTGGTTTATATGTTTATGTTGATGTTAATGTGCTCTATGCAAGGTGTGCTTCAAGCTACGATCCTTGGTTTTAATAAAGAGTTATTATCAACGAGAAATTAGTACCACTTGTCCATGACATGAAGTACAATCAACATTTGTATGTGTGCACATGCATTTTTCTCTGCCATATAATTCCCTGCTTTCAAAATCAATATGTCAAACATCTTGTGAGAGAATTGCACCATTTCCAAACCAAAAAGGATCACACTCAATGATGAATTCCCGTGTGAAATCAAGTGTAGAAAGTACTAGAGTTGAATCAAGGGATTCCTTAAAACTATGTAAAATCTTCTTGTGTCTTTGTTGATTAGTGAAATGCATCATTCTTTTGTTAATTTAGTTATTGAACAATAAATAATGGACAAATTTTATATAAATAGGGAGAAGTGTGCTAAGTGAGCAATAAATACCCAAATCTTATTAAGAGTTGTTGGCATCCAAGATTCTTGAATGGCTTAAATATTCACACCCTAGCTCAATAAATACCCAAATCTTTTAAGGGTTGTTGGAATAAAAGATTATTGAATGACTTAAATATTCACACCATGTGTGAATATTATATGGCCAAGATATTCCAAGGAGGTTTTGGGAAATTCATAATTTCATCTTTTAGATACATAATGATTAGAGTGTTGTAAACTAGTTAGTTTAAAATCCAAATGCTCTTAATGATTTATCAATGGTGTCACATTTTTTTCAATGAAAACGACATGTGGAAACCCAAGGGATGCTTCCCCACATTCTAGATGACATCTATGATAAACATGTTGGCATAAGCTAGTGTTTGTAACCTAAGAAGATTCAAACCATGAACTTTTTGACACATAACTATCCAAATGCCCAACAACGTTGGCAACCACTATGATCCAGATTATTTTCGGCACAAAATGAGAGCAGAGATAAAATAAAGAAATGTATAGAGATATCTCGGATACCCAATAATATAACATGAATGTATCAGAGATGCAACCATAAACACAGAGATACATTAATACACAATTTCTATTAATGAGCGAAAATGTACAAAGACTGTAAAAATACAGAGTGAAAGACTCGCTAGAATGGTGGCATCTTATCTCTAAGAAGAGATGTGACAACTACTCGCATTCACAAGAATATGGTTTACAATGAGGCTCTAAAGGCCCTTTTAACATAAATAAAATCCAAAACCCTAACCCTGAAAGATGAAAATCCAACAATTTTGTGGACCTTGTTTTGGGTAGTTTGGTGTATCAACTTCCCGGGGGTGTAACTTTGGCATATGATCTTTGTTTGGGGTGCACAATATCTTGCTGGAAAGGTCTATCGAAGGAATACACATTTTTTCATCAAAATTTTACTTCGTCCACAATATAACTATGGCGAGCTCTAAAAACGTTGTTTAGGGCCTCAAAATGGCCCCAAAAGTTTGGAACTCAAAAAGCTAGAAACAAAACTACCAAAATGAGCTAGTTGGAATAGGTGGGTGGCCACCGATATCCACTTGGATCAATCCTCCCTCCTTAGGAAGAAATGGTGTCCATTGCATTGAGTTCCTGAGGGAGAGGGGAAAGCGATTGTTGTAACTAAATCTTGGTGCATTGCTTGGCTTGCTGGAGACGTTGCGTTGTGGAAGGTTGTCATGAACTTGTTGCTGGAGGGGTTGAATCTATTCAACCAGTCGGGCTACATGATATGTCTATGTGAAAAAGGAATATTTGCGCTTTGCTGCAGTCTTATCGATCTGTTTCTATTATATAGAAGGTGCTTGGGAAGAGGTTGTATTGGTTGAAGTATCCTTTCGTTCACCTTTTGAACATATTGTGAAGAAGTTGAATTTTGTAGTATGAGATACTACCTTGCGACATTGTTTAAGTGGGACAATATTTGGAACTACCTCTGGTACCTGTAAAGATGACCCCCCAGAGTAACAATGACACTACGGGGTCGAGACTCATAGATAGAATGAGAATTCCACATATATTTCTTCCCCAAGAGAACATCACATACATCCAGTGGGAAAACATCACATAATACCTCATCCTTGAAGGGTTGAATGCAGTATGAAAATAGAAATTGTTGGCTGACATGAAGATCTCATCCCTGGCGAAGCCACCCGATGTTGTATGGATGCGGGTGTGGTGTTGTCAACAATCCCAAATATTTGACGACCTCTTCTTATATGAGGTTCTTCTGGCTTCCTCTATCAGCAATAAAATGCAACGAGTTCCCCCTCACTCACATCTGTGAATGAAAAAGGAGATCCCCCTCTTCAACATCTATTGGTTCTTCTGGTTGAATTGTTGTGGTCATGACAATAGCAGTGGGGTTTGTGTTGATGATCTGTCTTCTATTAGTATTTTCTGAATCAGATTTTGAATCAGCGTTTGGCTCCTCGTCTTTGATCTCGACTACCAATTACTGTTTTGAGCGACATTCATTGGTGTTTTTCCAAGGGAGTTTGTGGAAATCTCACCATTTTCTGGTGTCCTTATTTGTCTTTCTGTGACCCTTATTTTCCTGTGGCTTGGACTGGTTTTCAGGAGACTATTTGTTAAGGACTTATTTATCATACTTTGGTTGTTATGGATTTGTAGAACCAAACTCCCATTTGTTCTGGTGCTTAAATTTCTGCTCGATTTTAACAACATATCGATAAGCAACACCGAGTTATGAGATGTCCAAAAAATCCATTTTAGTTTGGATGTATTTGTGTAGATCCCCGCGATATTTTAGAACCAAATTTCGTTCATATTTTTTGATATCCAGCTTGGTGCTCAAGGTATGGAAGGTATTGGTGAACTCTAGAAATTCTTGGCCCCTCTCTTTCCATAGTGTGGTCCATCTCATGTACTGGTCCTCATAGTTTCCAACAGGCTAATATTGTTCCTTTACTGCATCCACAAAAAAATCCCAAGTGGGATTGACCCCATATATTCCAAACTCCTTTTTCCCCAATAAGTTTCCCACCAATGTTTGACATGGGGGAGAGCCTTAAGGAGTGCGAAGGTGATATTTTCCCTGTCAGAGAAATTATGAATAGAGAAATAACCTTCTAGCATATTTAACCATTTTTCTAGCGCATCCGCATCTATCTATCCTTCAAATATGGGAATATAAAAATTAACTTGTACCTTGAAAGGAGAGGTACCTCCAAAGTGGTCACATGATGAAAATGTATGTGTTTTTATCAACAGGCATTGAAGGATGTGGGAAAAATTCTCCATGATTTCGTCCCTTTGTCACGTGAGATCTTTCTCAAGCAACATATTAATAGAATTGTTTTCTCTATCATTTTTCTTTTCTTCCACCATGGAGGGTTTCTTGGGTGTGTGAGAGAGATTTTCCTCAAGAGAGACAAGCTCGAGACCCAACTTTCTATAATTGGACCTCGTCAAGGACATGCACTAAAAAAATGATCAAGAGCAACCTGCTCTGATACCACTGATCTGGATTGTTTTCGGCACGAAATGAGAGCAGAGATAAAATAATGAAATGTACATAGATATCTCGAATATCCAATAATATAACAATTTTTTTTCAGAGATGCAACCATAAACAAAGAGATACAGTAATACACAATTTCTATTAATGAGCGAAAATGTACAAAGAGTGTAAAAATACAGAGTGAAAGACTCTCTAGAATGGTGGCATCTTGTCTCTGAGAAGAGATGTGACAGATACTTGCATTCACAAGAATATGGTTTACAATGAGGCTCTAAAGACCTTTTTAACATAAATAAAATCCAAAACCCTAATCCTAGAAGATGAAAAACCAAGAGTTTTGTGGACCCCGTTTTGGGTAGTTTGGTGTATCAAATTCCCCGGGGCATAACTTTTGCATACGATATTCATTTGGGGTGCACGATAGATCGTTGGAAAGGTATATCTAACGAATACACATTTTTCTACCAGACTCTGAATTTGTCTACAATATAATTGAGGTGAGCTCTAAAAATGTTGTTTAGGGCCTCAAAAACTCCCCAAAAGTTTGGAACTTGAAAAGATAGAAAAGAAAATTCTAAAATGAGTCAGTTGGAATAGGTGGGTGGCCACTGATATCCACCTGGATCACACTAGTTGTGCCAACCCCTTGGGATATGCATGCAACAATATATACAAGTATATTGTCATATAATACTTTAGGACAATATTGTACATAGACTTAATTAATTGAGGGAGAATGACATCACTTAGAATTGGTAGTGGCCTTGTTGCATCAAGAGTAGCAGGATTCTCTACAACCCAGTATGAGGGAGTTGTCACATAAAGTTAAATGATAAAACAAATTAAATAATAAATAAATAACTATGTATGTACATATCTTAAATGATAAAAAAAATTATACCTCAAGAAATTCGATCCCTCTTATTTATTGATAGATCTGGGCTTAAGATGGATCTAGTCTGGTTGAATATAGAATGCAATGTTCTCTTGGTATTGGTGTTGTATAGGTCTCTCATAGTATCTAGAATTCAATCTTACAAAATAACTTTACACCATGTAGCTCATCAAATAAATTGTTTATGAGAGGCATGGAGAAACAATTTTTTATAGGGATTTAATTACAAGTTTTATTATTAGTACAGAGGTAGCGAAAGCCATCCTTTTTCCTTTGCCAAGATGATAGGGAAAACATAAGGGCTCTTACCACTAATGATGATTTTGGCTTCCAAGATTTCCTCTGCAAGCCTTTCAATATAAAACATTTGATAATGGACATATTTATTAGGACGAACCACGTGTGGCCTTTATTATGGTTAAACATAATAACATGTTCAAAACCCTCTTAAGGGGGGAGTTCCATTTCGACATCTATCAAAATACCACCTTGCATTTTTGGTGGAATTTAGACGTGCGTACAATGTGATTTTTTGGGGAAGAATCTACCTTTGTATATAACGATTGAGTCATAAAGGAAAAGTGGCCCTTCTTAAGAACTTTGGATGTGTTCAAAATCACTAGTATAGATGCTTCTAGTTGACAAACCCTTCTACTTGACATTGAGTGTGTTTTACGGAATGGAATGATAATGGGAAAGAATTCAAAAGTATCCATATAGAATCCTACTCACTTGACCTATTTCTTATTGATACTATTCAATATATTGCTCGATTAATAGAAAAATAATCCTTGTCCATTTAACATTATAAAAATTAAAGGTTTAGAGACTACCAAACCTACTGACTACCATGAGGAGTGATGCAGCCGCCTACCCTCCTAGGGTTTTGCGACCTCCCAGTCTAGGATATTTCTTCAATCTGAGTCGAATTGAATCTTTGGGCTCCTGATTGAAACCAAATCAATTATGCACAAGCCCCTTTTCCTCCTAAGGTGCAGGTCCTGTGATACCCACGACCTCTGTCTGTGCGCTCTGGGTTCTCTTCAAATTATGGGTGTTATCTCTTTTCCAATAAACCCTTCCTTGCATGTGACCTTGGGATATGACCTTTAAAGTCCACACACTTTCAATCCTCTAAATTCTACAGGATCGTCGATCTCACGATCTAGATGATATTGTCTGAACGGATGCTTCAGATCTGCCCCTTCCAAATCCATAGACCATATTTGCCCCTTTCAATCGGCACTGCTGACTGGTTATCTTCCAGAGTGGAAGATTTGCTGACACGTATCCTCCCCAATCAATAGTTATGCTCCCACTTCGGGAATTTGGCCTCCTCAACCAAATCAATGGTCTTTCGACCTCCTCCTCGATCAATGATCGAGATCTCCTTCGGGACTTTGTTGCTTTCACCCTCTGTTTTCCTCCAAAGTACTTTGTACCCTAAATTCCAGATCTAGCGCCACATGTTCTCTTCTAGATCAACGACTAGCGTCCACTCGAGACTTCGGCCTTCGACTATCTCAACTATCAACCACCACAAACCTCCAGAGTGAATCCTTCCAGAGTGTCGGATCCTCTGATTCCCGTCCTCCTTGATCCTACAATTATCCAACAGAGTAAGTCTCTACCCTCCATGCATCCCTTCGCAGATCAACGATCCACATGCTCCCTTTGGGATCAACGACCCTGAATGCTTAAGCTTCAGTGCTTCAATTTTTTTTTGAAACTCAACTTCTCAAAAACACCGGAGTACAATCCTTCGAAGTTAATGATTTTGTGACACCTGTCCAACCCAAATCAATGACTATCGTCTGCTTCAGCTGTGCGGGCTTCGATGATTTCAAACCCTTCTCCTTCGCGTTCTCCTGGAATGATTTCACCTGGATTTCACGATCTTTCACCATGTACCCTTTCTGGGTCTAACGGTGTAGATTCTCTTCGGGTCTTCGGATCCCCGACGCTTCAACTCTTCGGCTCTTTGGCACTTCAGGCTTCAGGTGTTTCAAAATTTCGTCCTCCATATTTCTCTTGATCTTTATTCGCCGACAAGTGTTCCTTTGAATTTGGTGGTTCAGATTCCCTCTGGCCCTTCGGCTCTTCGGGTTTCACAAGTTTCAACTTTTGTGCGCTCGTTCCTCTGAGAGCATTTCCACCCAAAATTGATGGATTTCCACCATGCATCTTCCCAAATGATGGACGGTCCCTGCTCACTTAGAGACTTTGACTAGTCCACTCTCGTACACACACAAGGGTTAATTCTCATGCACTTACCTCCAGATCCAACGGTTTTTGGTCCTCTGTGCTCAGATCCAACAGATTGGTTATGTTCCTCTCCTCTACGCTTCCTTCATTCGCTGGACATAGATCTAACAGTCTAGGCTCCCTTCCACAACCAATATGACAGTTGTTGTTGCTCCTCCTCTTGAGATTTTGATTTCTTTCGACTTAGAAGATTTTTTTCAGTGTTCAAAGGTTTCATCCTTTGAAATTTCTCTTGCAAACCCAACCATCTTGGGTCTCATTTACGCTCTTGAATGTGTTGTCTCTTCTGAGATTTATGACTTATAATAAGTCCTCTTCCCATGCACCCCTTGTGTTATCCCTTTTGAGGTTGTTCCCCTCGAATATTTCGATCTCCCACGCACTCCTTGAATTTCTGGGATTTTGTCAAACTTAGGTTCGAAGGAATTACTGAAGAAAAAATTATTCTCGCCCTCCTGGCTTTCTCCTTTCTCAATGCACATCTTGTGGAGCTTCTCCTTACAGAGTGTTCAGTAACTCTGTATTTTTACGAAATCAACACATAGTTCTTTCTGTGCACTGCTTGCACTTCTGTTGATGAAGGTTCAACGATATCTCTCCTGAGATTCTCTGAGGTTAACTCACCTCTTTCAACGCACTCCTGGCGGACAATGTGCACTGCTTACACTAAAAACTCAAAGAAGAGAAACAATTGAAACTTATTCACTACTTCACCAGTTCATACATTCAAAACATGAATGACATATAAAATCTTAACAATAAACACAAACATACAAACACACCATGTGCAGGAAAAACTACTTTTCTATTATCTTTGTGTGTCTCTACAGAGGTTTACAAAAACTGAACCACAATAGAGTCCCAATTCTCTCAAGTTCTCCTAATATAACTCTACTCCGAGTTCTTCTTCTTCTAAGACCTCTATTTTTCCCACGTAAAAGTATCTCTCTCTCTCTATTATCATTTACAAAATAGGGATCTACGAGCTTATCCTATCCACTGTCTTAGTTACGACACCATACTTCCTACGGCTCATTACATAAATGTTGATCCAGACCTGACTATGATCTGGACCTACTACAGGAAACCATTTAAGGAAACCCCATCCACTATTTATACAAAGGTATGGCTCGGTCCTTACAACCTTACAACACAAAATCTGTATTGGATCAGATTTTGAATTTAAAAATGGGAGGGTCGGTGCCTCTCCCTTTCTCCATTGCGTGTTTTCATGTTGGAATTCTAGCGCATTTGATGAGGTGGAGTGATGCTCCTACATCATACTCCACTGCTATGAAAATTTCATGAGCTCCTTCTCATGAGCTCCTCTTCTCTAGTGTTGAAATGTGTCCCAAACTCTCTTTTGGTGCAGTCGTCTTTCTCCTCTCTAGCTATGTCGTTGCTGCTACTATTATTGCTTCTTCTTCTCCTTTCCCATTGTTGTTTCAGGTTCTCCTCTGTTCAAGTTCCCTTTGCTAACTGCTTCTTGCGCTGACCTCAATGTCATCTTCCTTATCTCCTCTATCACCCTGTCCAACTGCTCTAATGACTGGCTCTTCTTATACAGTCTTCTCTGCTGCACTTTCTTATCAATGGGTAGATCATCTTGATCCCCCATGTCATTTTCTTTTTCTTTTGTGGAATTATATTTCCACCCTACTAAAGACTCTATTTTTATAGTATCATCACCGAGATGTTTCTCATCTCCCTCCTCTGACATATCGGTTTCTTCTGTCAGCTCCTATGTTGGTACATCTTCAACTCCTTCCAATTGTTCTCCGAGCTGGTATGCTCCTCCATCTGTTTCCAATCTAGCCTGTTGGATGTGAAATATTTTCACCATTACCCTTCTCTCTAGGGCTTCCAATTTCTCATATAGATTAGCAAAATCCATGCTGTCTGTTTCCTCTTCTGCTGCAAGCTCTAGTGCTGCAGTCATCTTCTATTCAACTTTCTGGCTGAAAATTTTGAGCAATTCACCTGAATTCTCTTCCTCTTATGTTGGGGTATACATCAGTGTCTTCTCCATCTCTTCCTCTTTGACAATTTTTGCTGGTTGTCCTTTTGTTTCTTCACTTTCATCATGTGCACTAGCCTCTACTTGGTTGTTTGGTAGGAATTCTTTGATCCCTCCAATGATCAAAATGCTCTTCTTATCTTCCTCTCTGATGGTGAAAGTATTTATCTTCTCATCATATTCATTCACATGGTCTTCAAATCCACATGAATCTTCACCTATCAACACTCCTTGCTAACATGAAATCACTTCTGAGATCCTGAGACTTTCAGACAGTCTCGTTCCTTTCCCCCTGCCCACCTAACAGATTGGGACTTCTCTTCTGCCCACCTGGTAGTCTATGAGATCAACTGATCCCATCTCATCGCCCACCCAACAATCTAAACTTTCATCACTGCTCCCCTGGCAGTATATAAGACCTTCCACTGATCTCTTTCTACTGCCCACCTGTCAAATTGAAAGTCCATTTTTGCCCACCTGGCAGTTTATTATATCTTCATATGATCTCACCTCCTCCTCATCACTGAGGTGTCTCCCAATTTCTGCTTCACATACATAAACCACTTCTTCCTCTGTGTCACTGAGGTTTTCTAATTCCCTCGGCCACCTTCTGAAATCTTGTTGCTGCTTTCTGGCCAACAACTTTTGAACATGCCATTTTACCTTTCTATTCAGAGGAAATTTGTACCTCGAGTGTACCTTTGCCTCTCACTACATCTTCAAAGCTACATTTTCCATCCTGGCTCTTATCTCATTGAGCTCCAGATCCATCTCTGGATTTCATTTCTTCTTGTAGCCTTCTCTTCGACCACGCTCATGGCCTTCAATATCCATTATGCACATGCCTCTTTTCCTCCTAACGTGCAGGTCCTATGATACCCGTGACCTCTGTCTATGCGCTCTTCAAATTGTGGGCACTAGCTCTTTTCCACTAACCCCTTCCTTGCATGTGACAACTTTTAAATTCCGTGCACTTTCAATCCCCAAAATTCTACGGGATCATCTATCTCATGATCTTGAAGATATTATCTGAATGGATGCTTCATATCTTCCCCTTCCAAATCCACAAACCAAATCTTCCCCTCCTGAATCAATGGATACGATCTATTCATGATTCCAGACTTCATGGTTTTGAAATATCAAACCTCTCTTTCCTCCGTACTCCAATATTCCAGAGTAGAAGATCTATCGACACTTGTCCCCCTTAATCTACGGCTAGGATTTCCTCCATGAATTCGGCCTTTGGGAATCTTAATTCTCAAACCCTCGCCACTGCTGACTGGTTATCTTCTGGAGTGGAAGATTTACTGACATGTATCCTCCCCAATCAATGGTTATGCTCCCGCTTCGGGACTTTGGCCTCCTCAACCAAATCAACAATCTTTCGACCTCCTCCTCGATCAATGATCGAGATCTCCTTCGCAACTTTGACGCTTTCACCCTTTTCTTTCTTCTGGAGTGCTATGTACCTGAAATTCCATATCTCACACCACACGACCACTTCCAGATCAACGAATGTCATTCACTCGGGACTTCGGCCTTCGACAATATCAAATATCCACCACCCAAAACCTCCAGAGTGAATCCTTCCAGAGTATCAGATCCTTTTACACCTGTCCTCCTTGATCCAATGGTTATCCAAGGGAGTGAGTCTCCTCCATCCACAATCCACGTGCTCCCTTTGGGATCAACTCCCTTGAATGATTCGACTTTGGCACTTCAAAAAATTTATGAAACTCAACTTCTCAAAAAACCCCAGAGTACGATCCTCCGAAGTTCACGATCTGGTGACACCTTTCTAACCCAGATCAATGACTATCATCCACTTCAGTTGTTTGGGATTCAATGATTTCAAACCCTTCTCCTTTGTGTTCTCCTGGAATGATTTCACCTAGAGTTCATGATCTTTTTCCACCTACCCTTTTTGGATCTGATGGTCCAGATTCTCTTTGGTTCTTTGGCTCCCTTGTGCTTCGACTCTTCGGTGCTTCGGGATTTGGGTGTTTCAACATTCCATCCTTTGTATTTCTCTTGATCTTACGATTCACCGACACGTGTTCCTCTAAATATGACGGTTCAGATTCCCTTCGGCCCTTCAGCTTTTCAGGCTTCGGAAGTTTCAAATTATGTGTGCTCATTCCTCCCAAAGCGTTTCCACCCAAAATTGATGGATTTATGCCACACGTCTTCCCAAATGATGGATGATCCCTTCTCACTTTGAGACTTTGACCAGTCCACTCTCCTGTGCACACAAGGGTCAAGTCTCATGCACTTACCTCCAGATCCAACGATTGTTGGTCCTCTGTGCTTAGATCCAACAAATTGGGTATGTTCCTCTCCTCTTTGCTTTCTTCATTCACTGGACGTAGATCTAATGGTCCAAGCTCCCTTCCACAATTGATTTGACGGTTTTTGTCGCTCCTACTCCTGATATTTTGAATTCTTTCGACTTAGAATATTTTTGTCAGTGTTCAAAGGTTTCAGCCTTTGAACTTTCTCCTGCAAACCCAACTATCTTGGGTCTCATTTACGCTCTTGAACACGTTGTCTCTTCTGAGATTTAAGACTCAGAATAAGTCTTCTTCCCACACACTCCTTGCGTTTTCCATTTTGAGTTTGATCCCCTCGAAGATTTCGATCTCCCACACACTCCTTGCGTTTTTGGTATTTTGGAAAACTCAGGTTCGAAGGATTTCTTGAAAATAAATTCTTCTTTCCCTCCTAGCATTCTCCTTTCTTGATGCACACCTTACAGAGCTTCTCCTTATAGAGTGTTCAGTAACTCTGTATTTTTACGAACTCAACACAAAGTTCTTTCTGTGCACTTCTTGCACTTCTGTTGATGAGGGTTCAACGGTATCTCTCCTGAGCTTCTTTGAGGTTAACTCACCTCTGTCAACGCACTCCTTGCAGACAATGTGCACTCCTTGCAATCAAAACTCAAAGAAGAGAAACAATTGAAACTTATTCACTACTTCACCATTTGATACATTCAAAACGTCAATGACATATAAAAGATTAACAATAAACACAAACATACAAACACACCATGTGCAGGAAAAACTACTTTTCTATTATCTCTGTGTGTCTCTACAGATGTTTACAAAAACTGGACTGCAACAGAGTCCCATTTCTCTCAAGTTCTCCTAATATAACTCTACTCTGAGTTCTGCTTCTTCTAAGACCTTTGCTTTTCCCACACAAAAATATCTCTCTCTCTCTCTCTCTCTTATCATTTACAAAAGAGGGCTCTACTAGCTTATCCTCTCCACTGACTTAGTGCTATCATTGTCTCAGTTACAGAACCATACTTCTTATGGCTCATTACATAAATTTTGATCCAGACTTGACTACGATATGGAATTGCTACAGGCAACCCCATCCACTACCTGTACAAAGGTATGGATTGGTCCTTACAACCTTACAACACAAAATCCGTATTGGATCAAATTTCAAATTTAAAAATGGGAGGCTTCGTGCCTCTCCCTTTCTCCATTGCACGTATGCGTGTTGGCGCATTTGATGAGGCAGAGCGATGCTCCTGCATCAAGGAGGCTGTGGGTTTGCATGTTTTGAATAGTGAAGTAGATTGGTTTTATGGCCTAGAGACATTATCTGGTTCAAGAAGAGTATATGTTATCTGAGATGTTTCTTTGGATAAGGAATGATTAGAGTACATCCATTGGATCTCCTTGCTCTAGGGATAAAAGGAAGAATTATTAGGCCAAAGGGGTAACTCTTATATATCCTTATGATATTTATTTAAAGTTCATTTCCACTAAAACTTTGAAATACTGTGTTGAAAGAGAACGTTGATATGAACATGGAGCATACCCAAAAAATTCCCTTATCCATTGGCCATATTTCTCTCAAACTAAATGACATATAAAGATAATTGTGAATACATAGAAGAGTCACATTGAAAGAGATAGAGTAATCTATAAATTCATGATAGGGTGTGAATCCCATTCATTGATAGATTTAATAAGTGAAAGTTTACTAGGAATTATTACGAGAATAAAATGTCACAATTGAAGCATATTAAGCAAAGTGTAAATCACACATGAATTGAGATATAACGAAAGATATTCATTTTATTGATAACAAAATGAATATCCCAAATACAAAATGACAAAATCCAACACTCTTCTATATGTATTTTCTAAAAACCCAAATACAAAATGACAAGGGTGTAGAGCCACAAATGATCAAAAGTGTCTCCAAGGCATACAAAATGTGTGATTAATACAATTGAGAAAACATAGGGAAAGAGAACAGGTGGGAAACATAACATGGACTAGAAAATCGGGAAGAATAGACATAGAACTTGAGTGATGAATCCTTAGTTCAATATTTTATGGGTGGTCAGTGCTTTCTCCCTAAGGTCTTGCTCTTTTTAATTGCAAATATTTGTGAATTGATTTCAATGCCTCTTTATGCATTCTTCTCCTATTTTGAAGGAATCCCTTACATACATGAGCCTTAATGTGGTGAGCTTGAGGCCAGACACATTGTAATTTCCTCATGATTCCAATTATGTTCCCATTACATTGATTGTTGAGATGACCGTTCAACAAAATCGTTGAATTGAAATGGGACAAATCACATATAAACCTCCTTTGAAGGGAGTTTGTCCTTGGTTAATGAACTTTTCACTGATCCCATTGTAAATCCCATTGTAAAGAATGATTTGTAAAACATTTCAAGAGTGAAGTCTAGTAAGCTCTGCAAATCAACTCTGAGTGTGATGGGTGCTTCCACTACACTCGGGGAATTCCTAGGTGTGTGAATCCAGAGCCATACCTCCACAATGTCTACATTGTTTTTTTTATTCCAAACTATTCCCTTAAGGATGATAGGTTTGACACCCCCTCTCCTTTTTTATCAAATGGATTTGGCATCCCCAACTTAACTTATTGAATGAGATTGTCTCTTATCATATTTACTTCCTTAAGTAAATTCAGTCTCTTACCTCCAATGTCCTTCACAATATGATATTTCATTGGTACCTTTCAACCGTGCTCTACCATACGATCCCATCTTTAAACCCCAAAACTACAACCTCATTTTCATTGAGCCTATATGTAATGTCCCTAATCCAAACCCCATTTATAATTGTACATATAGGTTGGTGAGTTGTTGGCACCAAGTGTAAATGCAAATGTACATATAGGTTGGTGAGTCATTGGCACCAAGTTGTGGTTTTGTGCATGCCTGAGTAGTGCGTGAGGTTCATTTGTCAAAGAAATTGGTGTGCACATTTCATATTGTCATGCGCACCTGAATAAGTGCACGAGGATGACCAAGTCAAATATATATATATGTGTGTGTGTGTGTGTGTGTGTGTAATTGAGGCCGAAGATCCTATGTGGTTATTGGGCTGGTGAGCTAGGATGCAAATAGGCCAGTGCACCTTTCCTTGAAAAATGAAATCACACTCAAGTTATTAATAATATCACATCGTTGCATGTGAAAAGATCAAACGAAAAGATACGGGGGGATAAACTCCACCGAAAAAAGGGAAATATGGGAGCTAAGCCAAGGGGGCTTAAGTCCAAGGGAATATTTTATTAATATTTCCAAAAAGTGCAATTTATAGATAACTATTTATGCTAAGTTCCCGAGGGATGGGAACGAGTCACCAAGTGGCTGAGGCTAATTTTGAAGATGAAATGTGTATAGTTTAAGGAATTCAATATATATAGTTGGCCTTAATGTATTTCAAGGGAGGATTCACTCATTCTGAGAAGGGTAAATCGCTCATTCCGTTATCTTTCAGACCAAATTTCCTTTGTGAAGGAATCTGTGTCTTGTTGTAACTTACCACCATTATATAATCCTATGCTTGGGAATACTTGTATACTGTTGAAGAAGTGGGTTGTCAGGACCATATGTGTTATAACCCTAATTTGCACCAGACATGCTTACCTGGCATCAGGCCATCTCAGATTCCTTCTTTGCCAAAACACTACTGAACAACTCTTTAAAAAACTTTTTTTATAAGGGCCCATGCGCCCTACTACATTACTGCACGCATGTACATGCTAGCTGACCTAAAACAACTCGCATGTACCTACAAAAGCACGAAAAAGGAAAGTTGCCGACGAAACACACAACTTTGGGTGAGTTAACTGAAACTCCCAGCCATGCATGGACGAGGGTTCGACCAAATACCTAGCTCCTTCCAGCCTATAAAAGAAGGGGTAGGGGTCCCATTTGAGGGAGGAGAATAATAGTAAAGAAACTCTACCCAATTGCACATTCCCATTGTCCCAACCCTTTAGCCATCCTTGTTCAAAGAGAGATACAGAGCAAAGAAGTTGGAGGACATTTGAAGAGGAGCCCAAGATCAGGTTCGCGGAGCGGTGGTTGGTCTCGACATTCTAAGTTGATTCATTAAAGTTAATAATAAAGAAATGCTTTTCCCATCCCACTATATGAGTTCTTCATAGTTTAGTGAATATATGTTTGAATCTCTAACCCATTAATTTGTAGAACAAATGCATGTAGAGTTTGTTGCTTGTTTTGTATGCAGGTCAGTCTTGGGGGGATAGCTGCTAACAAGCGATCAAGCGTGAAGAAGGATCAACATCGAACATCCGGAACATGGTATGTTCATTTAACCATGTATTTGCTTAAAAGAAATGGGGATTAGGTCTAGGATGACGGGAGAAAGTAGGATTCTTTCAGTCTTATCTGCATGCATGATATAACCCTAAATGCTAGTCCATAGGGGGATTTCCCACCACAATAGAATTGGCGACCATACTGGGGACGTCTCTAGGGATCCTAGGAATATTTTTGGGTATTTTTAAAAGACTGGTTTTCTTCCCTATTTTTTTTAAGTTTCTGCAAAGTCTGAGCTAACAGAGATTCTGGTCTTCCATACCAGCTATCTCTATTTCTTTGCTTGACTGTATTTTTTCAAGACTCACAGAGGTACATGTGGCCTGCATAAGATCTGCACACGTGAATCCATGCCCTACTTTCTTACAGACCACGTGTAAACGCTAGCTGACGAAGTAACAATAGCATGTATGATTCCAGAAAACTTTTGAGGCAATCATCCTCTTCCCTGTCAGAATCAGTCATTCTCAGGGGTTTTATGGAACTCTTTCTAGTCTTTGTTGTTTGCAGTCTATAGCTTAGGGTTCACCTCATATTGGTTTGTTCTACAAATTTTTCGTTACATTGTTTTCTTTTTTCTGTTAAAGAAAGTGTCTAAGCCTTCAAGAGATCCTGGTTCTCAGTATCAGTGGTCTCTTCCTGGTTTGGATTGTCTGTTTTTATTTGTTTCAGATCTTTAGAGATACACACGGTCTGTATAAGGCCAGCACGTGTGTACACGCCCTCTTGCTCTACACAACTCGCGTGCACACGCTTGCTGTTGAATTGTCAGCAGTGTGCTTGTGAAGGATAGTTTTTGTTGAGGGTGAGGCAATCATCCTTTCCCTTGACAAGAGTTATACCTCTCAAGTTTTTTTTTTTGAATCTCTATCCTAGTAGTCAATAGCTTAGGTTTGATCTCAGCCATAGCTTTCTTTTTTCATTTAAAAGTTTTCATCAAAATTTTCTTTAGGGTTTTTAGACAAGTGTGAGAGTCCTTTTTTAAGTTGCTAGTGTGTGATTTCTTGAAGTGATTTTTTGCGATCTGCGATTAGGCCAGAAGTTTTTCTTGGTTTTTGACTTGTTGATATTTTTCCTTTTTGCTTTGAGAGCATTCAAAAAAAAAAAAAAACTTTCACTTCTTTGTTTGGTTGAAAAGTGTTGTTTTGCATTAGTAACCAGGGAAAAGTCTTTTCTTTCATAAGTTATTGACAGTTTACTTAGATCATAAGTAGCTTGTAGTCGAGTGAAATCCTTCTTTGAGTTTTCTATTCAAAAGATCTTAGAAAATAAAAAAAAATAAAAATTGAAAAGTTGTTGAAAATTTGTGTTAAGTAAAGGTTTTTGTTTCCATCTTTCTGTTCATTTTTACTTTCGTCTTTCAAACATCACTAGTTTCATTTTCATAACCTTTGACATAAGACAAGCCATAAAATTAACGCTAAATCTAAAATTCATTAGACTTTTATGTTTGTAGGGTCAACCAATTAGTTCAGGATTAGGGCCTTGAATTAGGTTGGAGAGGAAACTCTTCAAGGCCATTAAAATCAAACATTGGCGTTTGAGTTAGGGAGTGTCCAAGTCCAGTATCATGAAATTTATTCGGGACCCCCCTCTAACACAGGGTATAAACACGAGGTCGTGTGCAGAAAGGTAGCGAAGATAACCCCTCCAAAGCTGGACCAATCGTAGTGGAGAACACATATAAAGGGCTTGTCTTGGGATTCCATCAATTGCATTTGCCACGGAGCTTTGTGGGTCTCGAATCCATTCAAGGTCCTCAGTTTTCTTCCATACCACTTTCTCTTGATACCCTTGATAGGTTTCATGCTCGATACCCTGCTCATTGTGGTCTACCTGACTTTCGACTGTACCTGCCTGGTGACTGTTCACGCGTTGGCAACCTAGTTGCCTATCTTTTCTAGGGACATACACAGGTGATTGCAGGGGTATACCACAATACCTAGGATAGACATCGGTCCACGCTTTGCAGAGTATACGTGGAGGGTGCTTTCGTGTTCTAGTTTCTCTTGCACCGGTAAGTTGCTTTAGTGTTGGTTGTTGTAATTGTTCTTCCAATTAATTTAGTGTTTGACTGTCTTATCTTATAGGGACTTTTTTAGTGTGTGTTGTTTTTGAACGAATAGAAAACCATAGGGTGTATTTTATCTTCTCACATAGTGGAGGATCATGAGCTCTGCTGGTCACGAAGGCTTCTGGTCCTATCGTCGGTTACACTAGAGCCACCCCCACCACCACTAAGGCGAAAGTTAGACCAAAAAGGGTCTTTTGAAGCGACTGGGTCACGAGAAATTGTGTTCGACCAACATCCGGAGGAATCGACCATTTTAGATCTTGGAGTGAAAACTCTTGGTCTATTTGAAACCCCAACCACTGATCTTTCGACACCCACCATCGTACTGATTCATCCTTACGAGTGCCATACAGTGTTGCACACAACAATGGAAACAAATTTTGTTACTCCTTTTGGGAATTCTTCAATTCCCACTACGGTTGTCACAATAGGAGAGTTTCCACCTCCTAACCCACTGTCACCAGTCTAAGCCACCATGGTCTCGACCACCTCTACATTGCATAGTGGTCTGTTCCCATCTCTAACGGCGGCCACAACCCCTTTCACACCAAGTGCGACATGCCCTCCGTTCTCATATGGGATGCCTAGTTCAGGTACAAGTTCTATACTTTCCTACTCCACTTCACAGACTTCAGGTCTAGGGGAAGGGAGCTCTAATGATCCTCTACAAGGCCACATGGGGGAACTTCCGCTCCCTTTAACGCTTTCCCTTACGGAGGAGGTCATATACCTCATTCGTCCCCTTCACTCGGTGGCACACACCAACCATCCGTCGGGCCGCCTGCACACCATAGTTTATTTGAAGAAGGGAGTCAAGGATCACCTTCGCATAATATGACAGTAGGTTCGACACCATTTTCTTTGTTTGGTGCATTTGGTAACAACGCGTTCTCATCAACTGATTTCCCAACTGGGGGAAATCCTGGTCTCAGACAATCTATTCCTATGCAGGGTACTATTCTTGCACAGGGGGCACACCCAGGGACTTCTTCCACATCAGGGCCTTGAAATTCTTGGCAGGGATCCGTTCCCTCGTCAGAAATGTCGATCTGGGGTAATTCTTTTCACAATCAATGGAACCCTGGACAAAGTGCTATGCCTATCCCAATGAGACTGACATGGGGCAACCCTTCCCAAAGTCCTTCGAATGTAATGCATGCCCAACCATCTATGTCCTATTTTGGTAATCAACCAATGATGTCTCCTCACACGTAGAATCCGTACGCTGGCCATAGCCATGGTTTTTACCAGAACCCAAGCCAGTAGCCAAAATTTTCCTGGAAACCTGGTGCCAATCAAACTCTAGGTCCCTTTTTCCCTGGTTATCACCAACAACCAAAACTTCCTTTCCTGGAAACCTTGCATTTTCCAGACTTGACACGGTTGTTGAATGACCCTGTTAATGCCCTATAAACTTCCTAGAGGTTGCCAGGAAAGAAGAAATCTATGGGAGGTAACTTTATCCAACCACTTTGAAGCTAGGATCTAGCCCTACAAACTTTAGAGAGGGATCTCTCTATATGATTTAGATATGTTTCAAATTTAAAATATTAGGTTAGGTAAATAAAATATGTTGGTTTTGTTGTTGTAGTGTTTTTCGGGTTGGATGAGATAGTTTAGACATCCATTGGGCTATGGGGTCTGTACCATGAAAATAAAAATCTAAACCAGAAAACAAAGGAACCTTTCACAGGGCGAGATAATGTAATTGCTAGATTCTTTTAGCAGCATAAATGAGGAAATAGTAGAAAAGGTGAGAATGTCAATTACAACAAAGAAGCAGTTAAGAATTTCTTTATCATAAAATAAGAATATGAAACACTAAAATCTTTCAAGGTGAGAAACAAGGTATACAAAGATAAATCCTACAACATTCATTACTTTCAAAGATTAGATTTAGAAAACAGTGTGATAACTAAGCGAGAATAACATTAAACTTAGAAAGAAAAACATCACCAGTGAATACACGCAAGAATCTTGTAAAAATGCCTCTTTGTATTAATGGAAGATCTCTTGAAAAATATTACAGAATGATAGCTCGCAGGGCGTAAAGATCAACCCTCAATACTTCGAAAAGTGAAGTATTTATAACCCAAAATTACAAACGATTCTATCATTAAAGATTAGGACGTGGTAAATCTATTTTTATCCTAACTAACCTAACAAATTACAAGAATCTAGGAAACTGTTTGATGATGTGTCACAACTACATGCTATTTTCTGGGTGAACCGTTGGTGAGGCCTCTGCACGACCTCATCTGACTGGACAACTAACTAGGCCGAGACAACTCATCGATTACTCGATTAGGTCACAAAGATCTTCCCATCGACGATGACTGGGAACACTGACTTTGAGTAACCTTCGGTAGACTTCATCAATTTCTTTGTACTTGGAAAAAGTAATCTTGGTGATGAAGATGTACCAGATCTCATGCTGTATGCTGATGTCCAACTGAAGTGCATCTAGGACTGCCTTACCAGTGATGCTGCCTTAAATTCCTGAAAACTTCGAACTATCCTTAGCCACATCGGTTAGTCTCTTTTTGTAGTCTGGGAGTGTCATCAGTTTGTCATTTATCACCTTCAAACCAGGAAGACCTTTCTTTTGTAGAGCCTCAATCTTGCTGAAAAACTTTTGTACCCCTAGGTCCATGGCCTGAACCTTTTCTTCTAGTTGTAGCATCAGTCATCTCTTGGTCAAGACTCTTTTGACCTCAAGGATGGTCTCTATTCTATCCTCAATTCTTAGCTCTTCCAGCTCCTCTCTGGTTTTAGAATTCAATATTTTAATGATTTCATTAGCCTGTGTGGGCATCTCTCCCAGTTCTGATCTGATCTTCTCGATGGATTGTTTACTTGTCTGCACCAATTCATTTTGCTCAAACATAATCTGTATCATTGGCCATATTTCGTTCATAGACTTGGTGATGTCTGTCCAGACACTTTCTTTGACTTCGGATAGTGTTTTACCTACCACTGTTTGCTTCTAGAGTTGTTGTAACTCTTGTTTGAGCTGGTCTGACACCTGTTTTTCCTTGGAGAAACTGGTTTGATAAGAATATTTGAGTTCCCAAAGGTTCTCAATCTCCTTTTTTAGCCTGCTAATCTCTGTCTCCTGTAGGTTCCTCTCTTCCATAGATTTGGCCAATTCAACCGTGTTTTCCAGAGACGTCAGTGGATTCACCGATGGGACTTTTTCTAGTGATGTTGTGCTCACTCCTGAGAGTGGGACTGCACATAATGGAATGACTTCCATGGGTTTCCATTGTTCTTTCTCTTTTACTAGCTTCTCCATCTCAACTTCCATTTCCTTCATTTGTGCATTCTGCTCCATGATTAACTTAAGCATCTCATATTTTTCTCTTTTTGTCTCTTCTATTTCCTTTGCCTACCAGTCTACTGTTGGTGGAAAATTCAATTGTTTTCTCAAAGATGATATGTCTGTGTTTTTCTTCTTGATCATCTCCTCGACTGCTTTCACATTCGAGGGATCGTACCCGATCTTGAGGACCAGTTCCTCCAATGTCTTGATCCTGTTGTCCTTGGCAAAGGATGATATCTTCTCCAACTTCAACTGTGTCTGGATGTTGTTCAGAGACACTTGTAATCTGGAGGCAGTAGTGGAAGCATGTGCCAATGTGGAGAAAACCATTTCTCTAGTTTTCCTGTGCAGATCCATTTGATTGACAGGATGCACATCTTTGGTCTGGAATTCAAAGGTTTCCCTTTTATAGTCGGTGATTACCTTTGGGTCTGGCACCTGTGCTTGGAGAAATTCCATGTGCATTCTACCCTTCTCCATGTCGAACACCGATAGCAGCCTATGTTGTGTAGTCGACGTCTGCTTCCAGAATTGGGCATATGTGCTATTGGTCAGAGTTTGATTCCTTTTCTTGATCAAGTCACATTTCTCAAAGATTCTCAGCTTTAGTCCTGTCTTTCCTGGTTGGTTGATTGGTGGAGTATATGTAGTCTTCTTCGGTAACACAGTGGTTATAATCTTCTTGCTGCTTGTGTTGAGGAGCGATCTATCAACCTATGTCACTATAGTGGATGGAATTTCCTTTTCTCCAGCCGGGTCAGTAGCTGGACTGGTTTTTGGCCTCTTGGTATGCAGTCAGAATTCTTCTAATGACACTTCAGTGACAGGAGGTGACAAATCCTTCCTAGGACTTTTCTCCTTTGGAGCTTGTGGTGTGGTTGTCTGTGATATAGTGACTGGGGGGTCTTGTTGTTCTATTTGAACCAAAGTGTTTGGTTCCCATCTTATATGGTTTGCAAATTTCTCTACCTCAGGCCTCGATTCGTGGACATATGGGATATTCTTGTTTTTTACCCTCATCTCTGAAATGATCCTGCACGGATCATAGTGCCATGTGAAAATCATGAAGAATTTCATTTCCTTCAGTAGTCTGTCTGCTTCCTCCCCGACACCTCGATTGTTTCAAATGAAAGACCTAATCTGCCCTTTGATTCTGAGCTATTTCTTTTTCTTTAAAGACACAAAGTGAATATCATCTGAGTTTTTCATCTACCTTATGTATTTCAGAGAATTTTTTTTGATAGGTAAGTATTTGGGAAGTTTATATGGGGCCAACTTGCACCCATAGACTCTGATCTCAGTGTGATTTTGGTACAGGTACCAATCACTAGTCTTTGTATGATATGAGAGATGTATGATCCTATGAACTTCGTCATTAATCCTGGGTTCGGGTATGCCACTGAGCATACTCACCACTGGGTGGTAGAATTGATCGATGAGCTGCTTGAAACTGAATTCCGTGGAGTTATGCCTGAGCAGGGAAGTCCATGCGATTACTGCCTAGGGTCTGCCATCTCCGTCCATCTTCTGCATAGAAAAAGAAAATTTGTCTGCTTGGAAGAAAACAGGCAGGTATGCCAGTACTGAAGAATACCAGAATATGCCTTCTATGGTGAAATTGACGAATTTCTCGTGAATGTTGTTCGCTAGGAACGTGTTGAAGTCAAACTGTGTAGTGGGCTTCTCATCGGTGGATAAAATAGACAAAAATTCCAAGATGGGTTCATCCACCCACTGATCTGAATAATAACCTAATAAGGCACATAGGGACGTGATAACCTAGTTTCCTTTGGTTGAGAACATGGAGGAAGGATAAGGGGGATTTGTAGAAGGGAGCTGAGTGGACTGTGGAAGAAAAAGCTCGAATATTTGAGCTCTTTTAGGAAAAGTCATCTTTTGGTATAACTCTGTAAGGATTTCAAGGTTAAAAGGTGATGCGAAGCCTGATCGGGATATTTGCATCATTTGGTCGATGGTTTCTTTTGTGGTGAGGAAAAGAACTTCCCCGAAGGAGGATACGATGGCTCTTTGCTGGGGAATATAGTGGGCTTGGCACTTGAGGGCGAACTCTAGGAAATGGTGAATCTGGGGGAAGAGATACAGGGGTAGGTTGGACTCCCAGAGTCCAATTTCGTCACTTTGGTCTAGGAAAACTTCTTTAATCCATGATTGAAGGTCTGTGAAGTTGAAATCACACTTAGAGTCTGTGATTAAGTAGTCTTTGTCAGCCAGTGGAATCCTGTCGAGATCGACAGGCGGTGGGAGAAACAAATTCTCCTCTCCTTCTGTTCATTTTGATTTTGGCACCATTACTGTAACAATACCTGCAAATAAAACAATGTTAGCAGGGATGACTGTAGATGGGGGCGACTGACTGTAACGTAGAAGAAAATGGGGTAAATTCTTTGGTGTGATGAGTGGGTAAATGGTGAAGGAATGAAGAGTGAGGGTAATTTTGAGTAAACGGGTATCCGTTGGGCGCGAGGGACAGGTCAACTGGTTAACGGATAAGTTATCCAGTAATAAATG
>JZKD02S1387057.1:423881-438240 GCA_000966675.3 Picea glauca
AGAACGGTCGGGGGGGGTCCAAAAAGATTTGTCCACCATAGATCTAGGCGCAATCATTTGGGCCGTTGATACATGAGCGGTGCATAAATGTGGGCGCGAAAGCATATGCACCCTGAAAAACTTAGGATAAGAGCATATCATGGGGTTTTCCCAAGATTTTACATATTAACATCACCAAGGGGTTAGGAAAACAAGTTTTCAAGCATTCAAAACATGGTCCAATATTGATCATCGAGCTGGTTTTATTGAAGTAAAGAAAACTAGCCTATGTTCTAACCTAACTTCCTATGAAAATTAGCCCAGATTAAACTGTTGGGCTAAGAACTTACTCTACCCTGGGGCTATCTGACCAATATTAGACAGTCTGGCCATATTTATTCACTAACTAACCTAGATCACTTGGCTAAGATTAAATAGTTTAGCCAAGCTTATTCACTATTCCTATCAACATCAATTTAAAATAACTTGGCCATGCTTGAAAGCTATGGACCAAGTCACTGTTATTGCATGGGGCTCTTATTGAAATTCTTTTTATGCTCTCTTTTATTTTTATTTTTCTTTCTTTTCTTTTTCTTTCTTTTCTCAAATTATTTGCAGAATGAAAAATCATTTGACAAACAAAAATCACTAGAGAGATAACATTCCAGTCACTAGTTGATCCTATAAATTATAGGGTTATAACAACGGCTCCACCTGGGGATGGTTCTCTCCTTATGAAGTGCCAAGAATCCTGATTCCTGATGTTCTGAAACTTCTTCCCTAGTCGCCTTTGTTGCTTGAATGTTTTTATTTTCGAAAAATGGAAAAACAGTGGTCACCGGCTTAGGGCCTTCTCTTCGAGCTTCAACCAACTGACTAAATTTATTCACTTAGAAACTCACGAGAAAAATAAAAAATGGTTTGTACAATGGAAAGTGTGACTTCAGGTCTCTACTGAGGCGGTGAATAATGTTTCAACATTCTGCCATTTACAGGTCCTCCTGGCAGATCCATCCCATCACTGTTGCTTAGCAAGAAAGAGTTATTTCCTTTGAATGCTTGAATCATGTATGGTCCCTTCCACAAACTATCGAATTTTCCATGCCTTCCCTTGTCTTCATTTCGGGAATCCCATCTCAGCACCAAATCTTCTAGCTCAAAATCATCTGCCTTGGTTCTTTTGTCAAAAATATTCTTAATGCTTTCTTGGACTACCTGGGTCTTGGTGTATACTTCTTCCCTGGACTGCTGCAAATGGATCATCTGGCTGATTTTTCTTTGGGAGTCGTTTAGCTCGGCTTGCATGTCTTGCAGCAATTTCATGACAGGGACTCCTAAGGAAGTGGGAAAAATTGCTTCTGTGTCGTAGACTAGCTGATATGGTGACATACCGATTGACCTCTTGGTGGTCAGTCTGTCGGCCCATAGTGAGAAAACCAACTTGTTATGCCACGACTTCTTGTTTTCCTGCAAAGTTTTCTTGATAATGTTTACCAGGGTTTTATTTGATGATTCTGCCAGCCCATTTCCCTGAGGGTAGTAAGATGTGGAATGACCCAAACCAATATGATACTGGTTGCAGAAATCTATGAGTTTCTTAGATCGAAAAGCAATGACATTGTCAGTTATAATCTTTCTAGGACATCCAAAGAGAGACAAGATATTATTTTCAAGAAACTTAATAATGATAGAATCAGTGGCTTGCCTTCTTGGTATTGCTTCGATCCATTTTGTAAAATAATCCATGGCAGTAAGAATCCACTTGTGTTGGCCTGAAGAAGGAGGATGTATTTCCCCGATGAAGTCTAATCCCCATTGCTGGAAAGGGGCCTCAACGAAGATTGTTTTCCGGGGTAGGGGAATAAGTTTCCTTTTGCCTTCGAACAACTTAAATTGATGACATGAAGTCACTTTATGATGCACATCAGCGAACAGAGTTGGCCAATAGAATCCATCTCTAAGCATTTTGTTGGTTGTGTCCTTCCAGTTCAGATGACCACCACAGTCTCCTGCATGAAACTCCTGGAGTCCTGCAATACTTTGTCAGCTTCATCCTTCAATAGACAATTTAAAAAAATACCTCCAGGATCTTTCCAATACAGATTGCCTTCTAGAATACAGAATTTTAATGCATTGAATTTCAAAAACCTAGATTTGGTCTTGGTCAGACCAGGGGGAGCTTGTAAATTATGCAAAACAAATATCAGGTTTGTGTACCATGGAGAGTTGAGAAATACCTCTCTCACGCTTAGAGTCGCCTGCTCACCCTGTTCATCTGTTGCTGCTAAGAAATTAATGTCAAGAGCATGGAAATTTGATTCAGCCATTAACTTTGCTAGACCTTGTCCTTTAATCCGTTTAGTAGGCTTAATCTCTATGTCATACTCTAGAATGATAGAAATCCATTTTCCTCTTCAGCTGTCCAGATTGTCCTGGGTTAAAATGTCTTTTACTACCACATTCAGAACATATGCAATGGTGTGGGAATGGAGAATGCATACTCTAAAATATTTTATGGCTTTCACCAAGGCAAAAGCTTGTTTCTCCATTATTTTATAATTCAAAGCAACATCTCTTAAATCTTTACTGAAAAAGGCTATGGGTTGTTCATACCCTTCGCTGTTTTTTTGCAGTAATATTGTTGCAATGGTATGTTCAGAGGCGAAAGAAAAAAGATAAAAATCTTTGGTGAAGTTAGGACTGATCAAGATTGGAGCCTACGTGAGTGCGCATTTGACTTGTTCAAAAGACTACCTGGACTCAGTGTCCCATTTTATTTTTGTGTCCTTTTTTAACATGTTTGTGATGTTTCTGAGAAGCTCAGCCAGGTTGGGTATGAATCTTCGTAGAAATTTTATTTTTCCGATAAAAGACTCTAACTCTTTGATATTTCTTGGGTGTTCTAACCTGTTTTCCCTTGGAGAAAATGGTTTTATAAGAAGATGTGAGTTCCTAAAGGTTCTCAATCTCCTTTTTTAGCCTACTAATCTTTGTCTCCTATAGGTTCATCTCTTCCATAGATTTGGCCAATTCAACTGTCTTTTCAAGAGACATCAATGGATTCGCCGATGGGACTTCTGCTAGTTATGCTGTGCTCACTCTTGAGAGTGGGACTGCACTCAATGGAATGACTTCCATGGGTTTCAACTATTATTTCTCTTTTACTAGCTTCTCCATCTCAGCTTCCATTTCCTTCAGTTGTGCATTCTGCTTCATGATTAACTTAAGCATATCATCTTTTTCTCCTTTTGTCTCTGCTATTTCCTTTGCCTGCGAGTCTACTGTTGGTGGCAGCTTCAATTGTTTTCTCAAAGATGCTATGTCTTCATTTTTCTTCTTGATCATAGCCTCGAATGCTTTCACATTCGAGGGATCGTACCTGATCTTGAGGACTAGTTCCTCCAATGTCTTGATCCTGTTGTCCTTGGCAAAGGATGATATCTTCTCCAACTTCAACCGTGTCTGGATCTTGTTCAAAGACACTTGTAACCTGGAGGTAGTAGTGGAAGCATGTGCCAACGTGGAGAAAACCATTTCTCCAGTTTTCCTGTGCAGATCCATTTGATCTGCAGGATGCACGTCTTTGGTCTAGAATTCAAAGGTTTCCCTTTTATAGTCGGTGATTACCTTTGGGTCTAGCACCTGTGCTTGGAGAAATTCCATGTGCATTCTTCCCTTCTCCATGTCGAACGCCGATATCAGCTTGTGTTGTGCAGTCAACGTCTGCTTCCAGAATTGGGCATATGTGCTGTTGGTTAGAGTTTGATTCTTTTTCTTGATCAAGTCATATTTCTCAAAGATGCTCAGCTTTGGTCTTGTCTTGCCTGGCTAGTTGATTGGTGGAGTATCTGTAGTCTTCTTCGGTAACACAGTGGTTATAATCTGCTTGTTGCTTGTGTTGAGGATCGACCGATCAACCTCTGTCACTGTAGTGGATGGAATTTCCTTTTCTCCAACCGGGTCAGGAGCTGGACTGGTTTTTGGCCTCTTGGTATGCAGTCGAAATTCTTCTAATGACACTTCAGTGACAGGAGGTGACAGATCCTACCTAGGCCTTTTCTCCTTCAGAGCCTGTGGTGTGGTTGTCTATGATACAGTGACCAGGGGATCCTGTTGTTCTATTTCAACCAAAGTGTTTGGTTCCCATCCTATCTAGTTTGCAAATTTCACTACCTTAGGCCTCGATTCATGGACATATGGGATATTCTTGTTTTTTACCCTCATCTTTGAAATGATCTTGCACGGATCATAGTGCCATGTGAAACTCATGAAGAATTTCATTTCCTTCAGTAGCCTATCTGCTTCCTCCCCGGTACCTCGATTGTTGTAGATGAAAGACTCATTCTACCTTTTGATTCTGAGTTGTTGGTTTTTCTTTAAAGACACAAAGTGAATATCATCCGATTTTATCATCTGCCTTATTTATTCCAGAGAAACAATTATGACAGGTAAGTATTTGGGCAGCTTATATGGGGCCAACTCACACCCATAGACTCTGATCTCAGTGTGATTTTGGTATAGGTACCAATCACCAGTCTTTGTATGATCCGAGAGATGTAGGATCCTCTAAACTTTGTCATTAATCCTAGCTTCGGGTCTGCTGCTGAGCATACTCACCACTGGGTGGTAGAATTGATAGATGAATTGTTTGAAACTGAATTCTGTGGAGTTATGCCTGAGTAGGGAAGTCCATGCGGTTACTTTTTGGGGTCTACCATCTCCATCCATCTTCTGCATAGAAAAAACAAATTTGTCCGCTTGGAAGAAAACAGATAGGTATGCCAGTATTGAAGAATACCAAAACATGCCTTCTATGGTGAAATTGATGAATTGCTCGTGAATGTTGTTCGTCAGGAATGTGCTGAAGTTGAATTGTGTAGTGGGCTTCTCATCGGTGGAGAAAATAGAAAAAAACCCAAGATGGTTTCATCCACCCACTGATATGAATAATAACCTAACAAGGCACATAGGGATGTGATAACCTGGTTTCCTTTGGTTGAGAACATGGAGGAAGGATAAGGGGGATTTGTAGCGGGGAGCTGATTGGACTATGGAAGAAAAAGCTCAAATATTTGAGCTCTTTGAGGAAAATTCATCTTCTGGTATAACTCTGTAAGGATTTCAAGGTTAAAATGTGATGTAGATTCAGCTCAGGATATTTTCATCATTTGGTCGATGGTTTCTAGCATGATGAGGAAAAGAACTTCCCTGGAGGAGGATATGATGGCTCTTTGCTCAGGAATATAGTGGACTTGGCACTTGAGGGAGAACTCTGGGAAATGGTGAATCTGGGGGAAGAGATACAGGGGTAGGTTGGACTCCCAAAGTCCAATTTCATCGCTCTGGTCCAAGAAAACTTCTTTAAGCCATGATTGAATGTCTGCGAAGTCAAAATTGCACTTAGTGTCTGCGATTAAGTAGTCTTTGTCGGCCAGTGGAATCCTGTCGAGATCGACAGGAGGCGGGAGAAACGAATTCTCCTCTCCTTCTGTTCATTTTGATTTTGGTGCCATTACTGTAACAATTCCTGCAAATAAAACAATATAGCGGGGATGACTGTAGATGGGGGAATTTGAATGTAACGGAGAAGAAAACAGGGTAAATTCTCTGGTGCTATGAGTGGGTGAATGGCGAAGGAATGAAGAGTGAGGGTAATTTTGAGTAAACGAGTATCCGTTGGGCGCGGGGGATAGGTCAGTTGGTTAACGGATAAGTTTTCCAGTAATAAATGGCCAAAGGGTCATTTAGAATGTGAGATGGTAGGTGACAATGACTGAGGGATACAGATGGGTGATGTGGCGGTTATCGATTGGGGGAAAAAATCATGGTGAGGGGACTTGCCACGAGTGAATGAGGGAGGAGGAATGATGGAGTTATGGGATGTGACTCTTTTGGAAAAGTGGATGATGATGTCACAAGGTGACGAGGTATGTCATACAGTAGGAGGCGATGGGACTCGGGACCAGTAGATTTATGCCACGTATTGATAGGGTGCCCACCAGAGTAAGTTTCCATTCCGGACCCCCCTCCCACCGTTAAAGGTAGATCAGTTGGGGGGGTCCGAAAAATACCTTGGGTCATCGATCTATGCGCTTTACTTTGGACCGTAGATCTATGCACACTCTTTAACACACATTCCATACCCCCCCCCCCTCCATTAAAGGCAGAATGGACGTGGGGGTCCAGAATCCAATACAGACAGTAGATCTAAGCACCGAAACTTGGGCCATCCAGATGCGCACATGCATTATGAGTGATTCCAGACCCCCCCCTCCGTTAAAGGTAGAACGGTCGGGGGGGGGTCTAGAACGATTTGTCCACCGTAGATCTAGGCACGATCATATGGGCCGTTGATACATGAGTGGTGCATAAATGTGGGCGGGAATGTATATGCGCCCTAAAAAAATTAGGATAAGAGCATATCATGGGTTTTTCCCAAGCTTTTACATCTTTACATCACCAAGGGGTTAGGAAAACAACTTTTCGAGCATTCAAAACATGGTCCAACATTGATCATCGAGCTGTTTTTATTGAAGTAAAGAAAACTAGCCTATGTTCTAACCTAACTTCCTATGAAAATTAGCCCAGTTTAAACTGTTAGCTAAGAACTTACTCTACCCTGGGGCTATCTAACCAAGATTAGACAGTCTGGTTAGATTTATTCACTAACTAACCTAGATCACTAGGCTAAGATTAAACAGTTTAGCCAAGCTTATTCAGTATTCCTATCAGCATCAATTTAAAAGAACTTCGCCATGCTTGAAAGGTATGGACCAAGTCACTGTTATTGCATGGGGCTCTTATTGAAATTATTTTTATGCCCTCTTTTCTTTTTCTTTTTCTTTCTTTTCTTTTTTTCTTTTTCTTTCTTTTCTTTTTCTTTATTTTCTCAAATTATTTGTAGAATGAAAAATCATTTGACAAACAAAAAACACTAGAGAGATAACATTCCAGTCACTAGTTGATCCTATAAATTATAGGGTGATAACAACGGCTCCACCTGGGGATGGTGATCTCCTTGTGAAGTGCCAAGAATCTTGATTCCTGATGTTTTGAAACTTCCTCCCTAGTCGCCTTTGTTGCTTGATTGGTTTTATTTTCGAAAAATAGAAAAACAGTGGTCAGCGGCTTAGGGCCTTCTCTTTGGGATTCAACCAACTAACCAAAGTTATTCACTCAGAAACTCACGAGAAAAATAAAAAATGGTTTGTACAATGGAAAGTGTGACTTCAAGTCTCTACTGAGGCGGTGAATAATGTTTCATCATTCTGCCATTTATAGGTCCTCCTGGTAGATCCGTCCCATCATTTTTTTTTAGCAAGAAAGTGTTATTTCCTATGAATGCTTGAATCATGTATGGTCCCTTCCATAGACTATCAAATTTTCCATGCCTTCCCTTGTCTTAATTTCGGGAATCCCATCACAACACCAAATCTCCTAGCTCGAAATCATCTACCTTAGTTCTTTTGTCAAAAATATTCTTAATTCTTCTTGGACTACCTGGGTCTTGGTGTATACTTCTTCCCTAGACTGTTGCAAACGGATCATCTGGTTGATCCTTATTTGGGATTCGTTTGGCTCGACTTGCATGTCTTGCAGCAATTTCATGATTGGGACTCCTAAGGAAGTGCAAAAAACTGCTTCTATGTCGTAGACCAGCTGATATGGTGACATACCGATTGATCTCTTGGTGGTCAGTCTATTGGCCCATAGTGCGAAAACCAACTTGTTATGCCATGACTTCTAGTTTTCCTGCAAAGTTTTCTTGATAATGTTTACCAGGGTTTTATTTGATGATTCTACCAACCCATTTCCTTGAGGGTATTAAGATGTGGAATGAACCAAACCAATATAATACTGGTTACAGAAATCTATGAGTTTCTTAGATTGAAAAGCAGCGACATTGTCAGTTATAATATTTCTAGGACATCCAAAGAGAGACAAGATAATATTTCAAGAAACTTAATAATGACAGAATCAGTGGCTTGCCTGCTTGGTACTGCTTCGATCCATTTTGTAAAATAATCCATGGCAGTAAGAATCCACCTGTGTTGGCCCGAAGAAGGAGGATGTATTTCCCCGATGAAGTCTAATCCTCATTGCTAGAAAGGGGCCTCAACGAAGATTGGTTTCAGGGGTAGGGGAAGAAGTTTCCTTTTTCCTTTAAACAACTGACATTGATGACATGAAGTCACTTTATGATGCACATCAGTGAACAGAGTTGGCCAAGAGAATCCAACTCTGAGAATTTTGTTGGCTGTGGCCTTCTAGTTCAGATGACCACCACAGTCTCCTGCATGAAACTCCTGCAATACTTTGTCAGCTTCATCCTTCAATAGAAAATTTAACAAAATACCTCCAGGATCTTTCCAATATAGATTGCCTTCTAGAATACAAAATTTTAATGCTTTCAATTTCAAAAACCTAGCTTTAGTCTTGGTCAGAATAGGGGGAGCTTGTAAATTATGCGAAACAAATATCAGGTCTGCGTACCATGGAGAGTTGAGAAATCCCTCTCTCACGCTTGTAACCGCCTGCTCACCCTGTTCATCTATTGCTGCTAAGAAATTAATGTCAAGAGCATGGAAATTTGATTCAGCCATTAACTTTGCTAGACCTTGTCCTTTAATCAGTTTAGTAGGCTTAATCTCTATGTCATACTCTAGAATGATAGCAATCCATTTTCCTCTTCGTCCGTCCGGATTGACCTGGGTTAAAATGTCTTTTACTACTGCATTCAGAACATATGCAATGGTGTGGGAATGGAGAATGTATACTCTAAAATATTTTATGGATTTCACCAAGGAAAAAGCTTGTTTCTCCATTATTTTATAATTCAAAGCAGCATCTCTTAAGGCTTTACTAAAAAAGGCTATGGGTTGTTCATACCCTTCGCTGTTTTTCTGCAGTAATACTGCTACAATGGTATGTTCAGAGGCAAAAGAAAAAAGATAAAAATATTTGGTGAAGTCAAGACTGATCAGGACTGGAGCCTGCGTGAGTGCGCGTTTGACTTGTTCAAAAGACAACCTGGACTCGTTGTCCCATTTTATTTTTGTGTCCTTTTTTAACATGTTTGTGATGTTTTTAAGAAGCTCAGCCAGGTTGGGTATGAATCTTCGCAGAAAGTTTATTTTTTCGATAATAGACTGTAACTCTTTGATATTTCTTGAGTGTTCTAATTTCTGAATGGCCTCGATTCTGCTGGGGTCTATTTTAATTCTGTCCTTGGAGATTATGTTCCCTAGCAGTTTACCTTCCTCTAATCTAAAAAGGCTCTTCTTAGGATTTAAATAAATCCCAAATTTCCTGCATTTCTCAAAAACTCGTCTGAGATGTCTTAAGTGCTCGTCATCAGATTGGGAAAACATATTTATGTCATCCAGATAGATGACAATAAATTTGCCGAGTTCTTCCACAAAAGTGATGTCCATCGACCTCTGGAAAGTGGCCCCAACGTTCATCAACCCGAAAGGCATTTTCACATACATGAAAGTACCCCATGGTGTTGTGAAAGAGGTTTTGTCTTGGTCATCTGGGTGAACGAGGACCTGATTATAACCCAAGAACCCATCTAGTAAAGATATTCGACTGGATCCGACTACCCTTTGTAATATGTGGTCCATTTTTGACAGTGGGTAATTGTCCTTCAAAGAGACCTTATTCAAATTTCAAAAATCGATGCAAAGCTTGATTTCTCCGGATTTCTTTCGTGTTGGGACCAAATTTGAAACCCATTTGGAAAACCGTAACGGGACTATGATTTTAGCATCGTACATTTTTTTGATTTCTTTTTCTATCAGGGGAAGTAGCTTGGGATTGATTCTCCTAAGTTTCTGTCTGAAAGGTTTTTGGTATTATTTTATTGGAATCCTATGTTGTATGATGTTAGTGTCATAAGATTTCAAGTCCTCGTAACCCCAGGAAAATACATCTGAATATTCCTTGAAAAGCTCAATGTATTTGAGTTTATGCTCAGGGGGTAATGATTTGGAAAGTTTCACCATCCTGGGTTTCTCTTCTGTCCCTATATTACAATCTTCTACTTCTTGACCACTAGCTTCAATTTTTGGTTTTTTAGCTACATCATTAAAATCAAATAAGTCCTCTAAAGGAACTAAACCCCTAGGTAAAACATTACTTTTCAAATGAAAAACATCAGCTTCTATCTCATCATCACCTAACTCTCCTAAATCTATCTTATTTACACTATCATTTCCAAAATCATGTCTTTTTACATTTTCATCTTCATTTTCTAAGTCTATGTTTGTACACTAGAAATCATTTTTACATTGCAGAAAATCTTCAATTTGATCATCATTACCAAATACCTGCCAATATCTGATGTTGTCTAGAACAATTGGTCTACATTTCACCTCCATCGTGTATGGGTGAGTGGATCGAAAAGGTATCTTGCATGTGGCTGCTGACGTAGCTAACCCGTCTGTCAAAATATTCTGTCCCCTAGGCATCACCTGCAAATCAACTTCAGTGAAACATTTAAGGGCATCCAGAACAACATTCCTATAAGTTCTAAGACGGGGGTGTTTTGCTGCATACTCACCTTTAATTTGCTTGATTATTAATTCAGAATCACCTCTCACCATAATTTGTTTGGCACCAACCTTCTTTAGAAGTTTCAGGCCGAGCATCAAGGCTTCATACTCGACAATATTGTTAGTGCATTGAAAATTTAATTTGTAAGAATGGTTTTGCGAATACCTGGATATGTGATTGTGCAACTAAACTCCTGCTCCAGCTCCTTCTTTTCTTACAGATCCATCAAATTCCATGCTCCAGAAATCCACTGGCAATTCTTCAGTTATCACATTTTTCTTTCTTTCTACCTCAACAATTTCTTGGCCTTCGTCCGGACTAGATGTATCTTCTTCCAGCTGAATGATTTTTTCTCCCGTATCGCCATCATTGTATAGGATGAAGGAGTCCAGGTCAGAATGTGCAGAGTACAGAGGATAGTTATGTGTTTTTTCTTGGCTACTAACCATGTACTTCATCAGTGTTTCTCTGTATAGTCTTCTCTCTTGACCAAAAACTGGGACAGTGGCATACGAAATATCCAACTGCAAAGTACCTTTCAAATTGGCCCCCCAAGACCGAGACAGCAACATACCATACTTTGGGGGAATGTCTGCAACCAAAGCATCCCTGACCATGCTTTTCGTGGGGATGTGGACCAGGGTGATACACAGATCTTTGATCAAACAGATACATCTAACTTTACTAGAGTCAAAAGAGTGTAAGTCCTTGTAAGGTCTGGTAACTTCAAGTCCCCGTTTTTCCATCACTGCTTTAGGCATTAGATTATGGGAAGCACCCAAATCTAACATAGAATTATGAAAAATCAGGTCGTGTATATTAAGGCTGACGTAAAAAGGAGCGATAGCACCATTGTCGATCTGACCATCCACTTCATGTCCGAACAGGAGTTCAGGTTGATCATCTGTAAGGTTCACAGTATCTGAATGATTTGTTGATCCAACAATTAAGGCCTTCATACCTATATCAGGTTCAATGGTCAGCGCTTTAATCACCTGTGAATGGTAAACGTCTTTGCTCAACAACTCAGAAAGGGGAATGGGAATTTTTACTTTGGATAATTCCCCTTCGAGGCTGAAAGGTGTAGGTGCTCTGCTTTGGCTCAATAATTCTGTTTTGTCCACCACGATCTTCTATATAGAAGTATTTGATGGGTTAATTGATGAAACCTCAGACTGCAATGATATTTTCATAATGGTAAGGCTTCTTTTTGTTGGAACTTTAGCATTACCCTTCTCAGGGCTCTTCTCAGCAGAAGGCTTAGAGGCTTTTTGGGTTTCGACTGTCTTCTTTGTTTCGGTCACCTTTTTTGGAGAACTTCCGTCTGTCTTTTTACTTCGTAGATTGTACTGTCAGTGTACCTCCAAAATAGCATTTTCAAATGCCTGTTGCTCGACGTCTTCAGCTTCTTCACTTACCTTTTTTTGATTGAGAATAAAAAGTTATTTCTCTTCCTAGGTAAGGAAAATAGCTTCGTTAACGTGAATGCCCATGAGGTTTATGTGAGTATCCTCCAGCTCTTCAATTACTTCCTCTCCTTCATCGACATAATTTTCTTGTAGGGGAGGTCTGATCTGTTGATCAGGACCTCTCTTTTCCCTTTGATCCCTAGGATCTCTCTGCCTAATTTGAGGAGGGTTTCTTCTGAAGTTAGGATTTCAAATTTGAGGAGCTGGTGGGTTTTCTCTAGGAGGATTTCTTTCGGATACAGTAAGTCTCTCCATCATTCTTTCCATTGATCTAGCCAAGGAATCCAATTTGGAATAGGAGGTTGATGTGGAAGGTTCCTCTTTGATTGTGACTCTCCTCTCTGTCCTCTGTCGTGCCCTTTTTGCCAACAAGTTGGCCTCCACACTTATTGCACTTTTCTGCATATCCTCTAGGGTGGTGGAGTTTCTTTCCCTTAATTGATATGACATATCGGTGTCAAAAACATCAGGGAATTTAATCAATGCCAAACCTTGTGGAGGTTTAATATCAACTGGAATTGCATTGTACAGGTTATTGAAACGGCTGCAGTAATCTTGTACTATCTCACCTTGATTTCTTCTGATGTTTTTGTATTATGAAAATATTTGGAGAGGGTTTTTCTTTACCTCCCATCTGTCTAGAAAAATTATTTGGAATGCGGTAAGGTAGAGCAGTGAGGCAGCACGTAAACCTTTATACCATTTCTTAACATCACCTGTCAAACACTGGGTGATTCGAAATCGGATTCAGAAGCCTGACAGGGCACGAAAAATGCTCAAAAATGAAAGTTCTCGGAATCCGACAAAACCAACACCATTGCGTCCGTATCATCTTCCTGATTCCGGTGGTATATTTACTTTGTCAAATAGAGTCCGCATGGAGAAGATATCTCATTCTGTTCGAAAAGTCAAACAGGCAAAAATTTGCTGACTGTGCAGTCCGTACAGTTCGTATGGACGATGATGTGGCGGTTCCATACAGTACACGTGGTGGGTCCGTATAGGATATGTGGTGGATCCAGGTGTTGACATGTGTCAGGTAGATTTGGTACTTCTAGGGTACGATTGGACCAATCCTGAAGTGACACGTGTCACCACTGGAAGGGTGACACGTGGCACAGGTGACGTCAGCAGCTGACGTGGCAGGCTGACTGGGCAGATGTACGGCGGATGATGTGGAAGGTGACAGAGAATATGACAGCGACACGTGGTAGTGACATGGGCCAATTAGCGGTTGACAAGTGGCATGATCTGGTTGGTTGACTTCGTCGAATCAGATGTCGACACGTGGCAGTTTTGTTGGCAAATGATTGGGTGCCACGTGGCCCAATCACGGGCTGCCACGTGGTACCCCAGGATTGGTTCATTGGGTTATGTGTTAAAATTTTTGGATCGGCCGGGATTCGAAACCCAGACCTCCTGGTGGGCAAAGGACCGGCAAATTCATGCTAACCAACTCGTCGACAGGTGGTTCTTGTTACCCATTCGGCATAATGTTTATTTATGTTTGAATATTGTGTATTTCGGTGGGGGGTCGGGCCGGGGCTTGGCCCCGACCCGCGGTTCTATTATATATATGACCATAGTGTAAAAAATAGCGCGCGGGGGTTTTAACATAGCATTTGATTATGGTTTAAAAGTTATAGCCCGTGGTTCTTTAAAACGTTACCATGTGACCAGTGCCAACGGTAAAGGGGTGGCCCGTGCGTAGCCTAAGGGCTAGCGCGTGGCCACATGAAACACATATGACCATGCCAAAGGTGTGTGCGCCAGAGAAGGGGGATAGAGCCCGTTTATATAACTATTATATAGTTATAAAGTGGGTTTTTCTAACCACTTTTGGATTTAATTAATGTTTAACCCCTTTTTAATGTAATTAACTCATTTTTGGGAGTTATTGGGCATTTTTAGAGCCTAAATTCGTGGAGGAAGTTGGAGATGGATAACCAAATTCCCAACTATTTAACCAAGGCCATTTTGAGGCCATGGGTATATCTTTTGAGAGCACTCAGAGCAGAGATGTTGAGGGGAAGCCAAGTCAAAGCCAGTTTGAGGCAGAGCAGCCGTTGAGGAGGAGATGTTGTCGGACCATTTCTGAGAGCTCCGGACGCCCGTTTCACGTTCCGTTTTTTGTGCATGGTTCCAGAGATCTAGGTGAACATGACCAGATCAGTCTTGTAGCCATTCTGCATTGTAATGATGTACTATCGAGATTTTGAACAGAAATAAAGAAGCCTCACCCACAGAGAAAAGGCCCGGAGACGTAGGCAAAGTTGTGCCGAACTCCGTTATCAACCTGTGTATTATGGTTTGTTGTCTTTCATTGCATTTCAGATCTGCATATATTTATATGG
>JZKD02S1387057.1:464011-512904 GCA_000966675.3 Picea glauca
ATCTCAATGTCTAACAAAGTCTAACTGACTCCAAACATTGCTAAACTTTGAACTATCAAGATTGGTTAAACAACAATGTTCTAACTACCTAAGGTCAAAATATGGGGCATTACATTCTTTTAATCCCTTTTCAGACCCTCTAAACATGAAAAGATTGTCGAGCGATCTTGTGGCCTTTCACGCTCAATAAACTGAAATTTGAAGTCACGTATGTCCAATGGTAGTTTACCCCTTTTTTGGTCCAGACGGTCAACTGTACGAACAAAGGTATACTCTATGGAACTTCAATTCTCTAGAAGAGTACCCTCAGGTATCATTTTAACCCTTTTTCGGGATTGAGGGACTAAACTTATGAAAAAGGAACCCCCTCAGAGTCCATAGTTAAGCTCTTTTCAGACTCCCTAAAATTGAAAAGATCGTCGAGTGACCTTATTCTTTCACACTCGTTAAACTAGTCCAGAAGAACATTCCTGACGAAGTCCATAGTTAAGATTTTTTCAGACTCCTTAAAAATGAAAAAATGGCCAAGTGATCTTATCCTTATCACACTTGTTAAAATGGTTTTGAATAGACGTCTTGTTGGTGCTAGTTTACCCCTTTTTCGAACCGACTAGACTACCTTCGAAAAGCGTACCCCAATGGAGTCTCCTTTTATGTTTTTTCAGACTCTCTAAATATGAAAAACCATCGAGCTTACCTTCTCTGGTATTGTTAAACTTACATCGAAGGACGTTACCATTGTGTGTTTTTTTAATCGCATTTGCATACCCGTGTCTTTGGCCTAATGCCGACTCCATGTTTCTCTCAACTGAACCATATGAAGCATGGATTATACGCAATCCCTGTAGCATTTTGCCTCTACGTCTTGATACCTTTGGCCCTAGAGGATTTTTCCCGAGTGTCCTTTTCTTGCATATGTCTCTTTGCCCTGAATATCCATGGGTTCCGTGCGCTTGGAACTAGTATGTTTGCGACACTCGATTCTCCTTTGTAACGTAACATTATTTTATTCTTTTTCCAAAATTATTGAAAAATACAAAAAAATCAAATATACCCCAAAAAGAGGAAAGGAAAAGCATTTTCTTTATTGGCAGCATAATGAGTCACCCTTGGATAAAGCACATGTGTCTGTTTGTTCATCAAACCCTAGGATTTAATATGACCTTAGCAAGCTTTTCTTGCTACATAGTGTTGTGTTCTCCTCCATTTGGTTATTCTTCCAAACATATGGAGAGTTTGCATTGCCTCCTGCCTCGTAAACTTATGTTAATACCATCCCGCTTGAGTCTCATCATTTGTCGTGTTGTTGTCCAAGGGAAGTTTGTCACCAAGCCTGAGTCAGCCCCTCTGTAGTTTGTCTCTTTCCCTCATACCCGACCATCTTGAATGTCCAATCAAGTCCTTGTTCGAAATCAATGAAGCCTTCAGTCTGATCATCAAGATTATCTAGTCCATGACCGACGAGCCGTCGAAGACCTCTGGGTAGTGTAGTCGTACACTCATATTACACTCCTACTTTGAGTTTTGAAGATTTTGAAGTTGTTGCTCGAGCTCTGAAGACCTCATCTCCAGCCATCAGTCCGTATCAGCTTCTAGAAGATGGGTACTTTATATGTATATCTTTTTTATTTCGATATGTAGCTCCATTGTGTATTGTTCACAGCTACTCTTTATAGAGTTATAAGACATGGATATACAATGTATTTGATTGGTAGCCATGATTCTATTTTATCCCGAGCATGGGTATGCCCGCCTTGGTGAGACATTTTTTATTTTGAAGACGACGCCTCTCGGTTCCTGATCCCTGGGCTCAATTGTTCAGCACATCAATGAAGTTTGTTAATGTATTTCGTCCATCAGATGCTCTTCTGACCTCACACATTAAGGGGCATCTATTATAAGCCTAATTTGCACCAGACATGCTTACCTGGCATCAAGCCATCTCAGATTCCTTCTTTGCCAAAACACTGCTGAACAACTCTTTAAAAAACCTCTTTTATAATGGACCACACGCCCTACTCCATTACTGCATGCATGTACACGCTAACTGACCTAAAACAACCCGCGTGTACCTACAAAAGCATGAAAAAAGGAAAGTTGTCGATGGAACACACAACTTTGGGTAAGTTAACTGAAACTTCCAGTAATTCATGGCTAAGGGTTTGATCAAATACCTAGCTCTTTCTAGCCTATAAAAGAAGGGGTAGGGGTCCCATTTGAGGGAGGAGAACAATAGTAAAGAAACTCTACCCAATTACACATTCCCATTGTCCCAACCCTTTAGCTATCCTTGTGCAAAGAGAGATACAGAGCAAAGAAGTTGGACGACATTTGAAGAGGAGCCCAGGATCAGGTTTGCGGAGTGGTGGCCGGTCTCGACATTGTAAGTTGATTCATTAAATTTAATAATAAAGAAACGCTTTTCCCGTCCCACTATATATGTTCTTCATAGTTTAGTGAATATATGTTTGAATCTCTAACCCATTAATCTGTAGAACAAATGATGTAGATTTTGTTGCTTGTTTTGTATGCAAGTCAGTCTTGGGAGGATAGCTACTAACAAGCGATCAAGCATGAATAAGGATTGACATTGAACGTCCAAAACAAGGTATGTTCATTTAACCATGTATTTTCTTAAAAGAAATGGGGATTAGGTCTGGGACGACGATAGAAAGTAGGATTCTTTCGGTCTTATTTTCATGCATAATATAACCCTAAATGCTAGTCCGTAGGGGGATTTCCCACCACAACAATATGTCATTGAATAAGTGGGTTGTTTGGCCCGTGTGTTGTTGAAGAAGCGGGTTGTCAGGCTCATGAGCATTCTCTCCAGTTGAAATATTTGCTAGGAATTGTTCCCTAGTGTGTTGGGCATTAGTTGCAGTCCTCTGATACTTCTTGTATGTCATCTTACTAAATCATTGGAAGGGAAGTGGGGAAGCCAAAGGAATGTTGAGCAGAGAAGGGGCACAATTCTTGGAGTGGGATATAAATTTGTGGAATGATGGACTGTAGACTAGTTGCAGCAGTGGGCACCTTGGACTGAGCAATTCCTCTTTTTATCAAACCACAACCTGGCATTAGGAATCTTTTTTCCATGGTGGAGTTTAAGCCCCAGATCAGGGGTGACCTATTGTTGAAATTTTATGAGCAACATAGTGTATGGCTCGGAGGAGCGTCTGAGGATCTGCGTGTAGTTGGTGACTTTCCATTAAAGATAAGAGAAATAAAAAGTGCTGATAGGAAACATCACCACTCCCCAAATAGTTCATTTAGGAAAGAACACAATATCTCAAGTCCATCTCCTATCAGAAAACATAATATGAGGGCCAAGGTGGACTTGCTACATGGAGAAATGAATAATATCAAGCCTCCTACCTTTGATGGTGAGCACGAGAAGGGTGAATGTGTAGATACTTGGCTACTGGGTATGAGGAAGTACTTTTAGCTACATAATTACTTTGCGTAGGTAGAAGGAAGAATTTCCATTTATCAGCTTAAAGGAAAAGCATCAATGTGGTGGGATCAATTCGTGCAAGTGCAACACATTGATGAAAATAAGGTTACTTGGAGGGAGTTTAAAATTTATTTTCAAAAGAAATACTTAACCAAGCGATAATATGACAAGAAAATGAAGGATTTCTTTCAACTCAAGATAGGAATTATGACAATAGATGAGTATGAAAGAATATTCTTAGAACTACTGAAATATGTCGCATTCATCAAGGATGATCAAGTTAAAATTCAGAGGTACCTGAGTGGGATGCCCTCATTTCTCAGTGAAAAGATACAATATGATGACCCCAAGACATTTGAGGAAACCATAAGGAAAGATAAATGTCTCTATGATCAACAAATAGGAATACCGAATTTCCAAAAATCTTTGGAAGACAAGATGAAGAGTAAGATGAAACAAAGGAAGAAGGGGACTAAGCCACGCTTTTTCATAAATACTTCTCAAGGAAACACAAATTATAAGGAGACCAGAATGACTGAGGCATTGAAACAAAGACCAAGGAAATAACCCATTCAATGTTAGAGTTGTGGTGGAGATAATATGTTTAGATATTGTCCTCAAAGGGGTGAAAAAACAAGGACTGCACACAATGTACAACAAGCTATGACAATGGAGGAAATGGGAAGAAATGTACCAAGGAGCCTTGGATAACAAGAAAGCTAAGTTTCAGTCACACATGATTGAAGTGGAAGGTAAGATTAATGACCAACCCATTGCTATTTTAATTGATTCAGGAGCTAGTCATAGTTATCTAGATCCTAAGATGGTGGAAAGATTCCAATTCCAAGAAGAAAGCATGTAAAACCTTGGTTGGTGTAGTTAGCTATAGGGGAAAAAAGGAAAATTAATGAGATGATTAAGGCATGTCTGATGGACATGAATGGGATGTGAACAAAACATGATTTAAATATCATACCTTTGGGCTCTTATGATTTGCTCATTGGTATGGATTGGTTGGACCAACATCATGTTTTTATAGACTACTAAAATAAGGCATTTATTTGATTGGATGAGAAAGGGAACTTAAGAATAGTTCAAGGAATTCCAAGAGATGTAACTATCAGAGAAGATTCATCCTTGCAATTGAATAAAAGCTACAGGAAACGATGTCAATTATTTGCAATGCACATGGAGGAGGCACCTAAGGATAAAGTGAGAAATGTTGAAGACTACACAGTACTGAAATAATTTGAAGATGTATTTAAAGAGATACCGAGGTTGCCACAGAAAAGAGATATTGATTTCTCTATAAATATGATGTTGAGAGTAGCTCATGTATACAAGACTCCTTATAGGATGACTATGCTAGAGTTAAAGGAATTACATCTGCAACTTGAAGAGCTTCTGAAGAAGGGGTATATACGACCAAGTGTGTCACCTTGGGGTGCCCCAATATTTTTCGTGAAGAAGAAGGATGGTACGTTGATGCTATGTATCGACATAAGGCAGTTGAAAAAACTAACAGTAAATAAAAAATATCCTTTGTTGATGATAGATGACTTATTTGATCGACTAAGGGGCACGCAGATATTTTCAAAGATTGATCTCAGATATGGATATCACCAAGTGATAATTAAAGAAGAAGACATTAGTAAGACTACCTTCAGTATGAGGTATGTACATTAAGAGTTCACAATAGTGTCATTCGAGTTGTCAAATGCACCCGTTGTCTTCATATGTTTGATGAATGGAGTTTTCATAATTTACTTAGACAAGTTTGTCAATGTATTTCTGGATGACATACTTATTTACTCAAAGTCTAAAGAAGAGCATGAGCATCACTTGAGGATGGTGCTACAAGTATTGAGGGAACATCAATTGTATGCAAATCTGAGCAAGTGGTCATTTTACTAGTGACAAATTCATTATTTGGGTCATATCATTTCCAAGGAAAGAATAGTTGTGGATCCAAAAAATATAAGGGCCATTGAAGAATGGGAAACACCAAGAAATGTTGTAGAGGCGAGGTCCTTCATGGGACTTGCAGGATACTACATAAGGTTTATTGAAGGCTTCTAAAACATTGTGCACCCAATTGCATCCTTACAAAATAAAGGTGTGCGATTTGAGTGGACTTCTGATTATGTAAGTAGTTTTCATCACTTGAAGATTTTATTGACTAGTGCACCAATACTAAGGATTGTTGATCTAGATGAAGAATTCATTGTATGTACAGATTCTTGCAAAGAAGGAATTGGGGGAATCCCTAGTCAGAATGGGCATGTGATATGTTATGAATCAAGAAATATAAAAGAGAATGAAAGGCTCTATGCTACTCATGACTTAGAATTGGCAACCATAGTGCATGCCTTGAAGATGTGGAGACACTATCTCATGGGTAAAATATTTGCACTGAGAATAGACCATAGTGGTTTGGAATATCTATTTGGACAACCAAGTCTAAATTCCAATCAAAGAAGGTGGTAATAATTCCTTAGTGAGTATGACTTTGACATAAAGCATATCAGAGGAAAAGAGAACAAGGTGGCTGACACACTCAACAAGAGGGTGCATGAAAATGCATGCTACAACCATTAGAATGTACAAATCAGATTTGAGTGATATAATTTTAGATTTTTCCAAATCAGATCAAAGTTATGTGAACATAAAGATGAATTTACAACAAGCTATGTCATAGTAGAAATTAGAACGTTATGAGCTAAAAGAGGATGGAATTTTCATGTATAGGCGCAGGGTTTATGTGCCAAATGTTTAAGAGTTGAAAAATTTGAGATTGTCAGAGATGTATAAAGTTCCTTATTGATCCATATGGATGTCGGTGGCCTCCCACCTATTCCAACGTTCATTTTGGCAATTTTCCAGTTTGGTAGGATTTTCCTAGTTTTCATGTCCCTGACTTCGGGGGCCATTTTTAGACCTAAAACAACGTTTTTAGGGCTTGCCACAATTAAAGTGTAGACAAAGTCAAATTCTAATGGAAAAATTTGTAGTCCTTGGATAGATCTTTCCAACAGGCTATTGTGTGCCTAAAACGAAGATTGTATGCAAACGTTACAACCCTGGGAAGTTGATGTACTAACTTACCCCAACAGGGCCCACATGACTTTTGGCGCTTCATCTCCTAGGGTTTGTTTTTTCAATATATAGGGTTTTAGAATTCATGCTTATTGTCAAAATGTCTTCAAAGTCTCATTGTAATTATCTTCTTGCGAATGAGCACAACCTTCACATCTCTTCTCAAAGATAAGCCGCCACCATTCCAACAAGCTTATTTTCCGCTAAATTTTATAGTTTCAACTTATTTCCTTATTGAATAGAAACCAGTTTTAATGTATCTATGTTATTCTATGTTAAGCATATTTTAATAATCTATATTCCTTTTTTTCAGCTCATAAAATTCAGATCAGTGGTATCAGAGTGATTTTCTCCTTGTCATTTTTAATGCATGTTCCCCATGAGGTCAGAGTACAAAGAATTAGGTCTTGAGCTTGTTTCCCTTGAGGAAAAAATCTATTTCATGCCTAAGAGACCTCTCATGGAGGGAGAAAATAAATATGATAGGACAAGAGATCTTTTCAAAATGTTGCTCAAGGAATCCGTCACGCAACAAAGGAATGAGATGATGGATAGTTTTTCACAAATCCTTCGGCGACTACTAACAGGGGACATATCTTCCTCAAACGGAGGTGCCACCCCCTTAAAGGTACAAATCAACTTTGATAATCCTACATTTGAAGGTCAAATAGACACAAATGATGTAGAAAAATTGTTGAATCTAATAGAAGGGTATTTCTCTGTCCATAACTTTTCAAATAGAGAAAAGATTACTTTTGTGCTCCTCAAAGCCGTTCCCCATGTCAAATATTGGTGGGAAAATTTATGTGAGCAAAAGGAAATAGAGTGTTGGCATGTTTTACAGGAAGAGTGTTCTTGTCATTGATGGCAAGAACAACATCTACAAAGATGAGCAAGCTCATAAGAGATAGCGCTTTCCAGAAATACAAACAAGGTCCAAGAGATTGACTCGTAGGAGGAGCAAAGGTTGAGACCTTTGAACACTTAGAAAAAATTCTCAGTTAGAGAGATCAGAATCTAAGAAGAGAGGGCGAAAATGACCATTGGATCACAACACAAAGGACCAACAAACGTCTGATTGAAACAAGGTGCACGAGCCTTAACGCTTTGTGCACGCAAGAGAGAGGACTTACCAAAGCTCCGAAGACCTGAAGTAGTTTGGGACCGTCCATCGTCAAGGATGATAGGTGGCGTCAGATCCACAACTCCAGAAGTTCATGGATCAAAAAGAGGTGAAGTAGCCTAAGTAATTGAGACCATTCATCACCAAGAAGAGAATCTGGTTCGTTGATCATCGGGAGATATGTGTCAGCAGAACGTGAGTTTAGGAGGGAGAAAAGTTTGATATTTGAAATCCCCGATGTCTAGAGAGCCAGAGAGACGGAGTAAATTTAAATCGTCAGATCCAGAGGGATACGTGGTGATGGATCGTGAACTCTAGAGAAATCACTTTGAGAGTTTTCAGTTAATATCTGAAACTCCCAAAGCCTGGAGAGCGGGAGAGACGAAGTAAATCTTGATCATCCAATCATCTGAAATAGATCTAAGTCATCAAATAATCTAGAGTAAATTTCAAGAGTGAGATCATCTGAAGTGGATCTGGGTTGTCTGATCCAGAGTAGACGTGACGTAAATCTGTCGATTTTGGGTAAAGGCTCGAAGTAAGCCTCAACTGTTCGATTCAAGGGGATACACATCGTTAGATCATGGAATTTGGGTGAAATTCTCTAGGAGAAAGCGAGTGTAGAGGATTTGAATATCCAGAAGGTCGAAGTTCCGAAGTGAATGAGGACTATTGATTTGAGGAGGACATGTGGCAGAAATCTGTGGACTCCAAATAAAAGTGTTATGGGAAAGCGTGAAGGTTGAAAATTGAAATCGTCGAAGCCCGGAGTAGCGAAGCATATATTGACCGTTGATAGAGAAAGGGGAAACATGACCATTGATCTAGTTGAGAGGTAAAATCCATGAATTAGAGGCAGAGTCGTCAGTTGATAAGGACACGTGTTCGCAGATCATCGACTTTGGAAGATTGACGTATGAAGGAAAGTAGGGTTTGAGAGTTGAAACTACTGAAGCCCAGATCTCGGAATAAATCACAACTGTTGATTTAGGAAGGTTAGATATGATCCCTAGAACTTGAAAGGACATATCTGAATCATCAATTCAGGAGCACCGTCAAGATCATGAGATCGATGGTCATGTTGCATTGCAGGGTTAGAACATGCTCAGGTCTTAATTTTTCGTGAGTGGGCTGCAATCAAAACCACGGTATTTCCAAAATCATACATGGAGCTCTGTAGTGAATTATGGGGCGAAAACTGGATTTCCCTCAAACCAACTTTGATCACACCTGCAATCACGTGGTCACATGAGAGCATCGCCCAAGGTCACATCAGCAGAATATTGAGGAAGGAGATAACGCTACTAGGCTCCACATCAGAGGTTACGCATTGAAAAGTCAAAAAGAATATGCGTGTATAATCCAATGGCGTTGATCAAACCGAATCTGATCGAAGGGTTGTTGTTTCATCTTGTGATTTCTTGATAAGTTATGATTCAATTACACTAACTAAATCATTGTTCCTGAGCGGTTGAATCATTGTTCCTGAGCATCGGATCATGATTCCTATGCATTTTTTAGATTCTCGACTTGAGCATTAGAGATGCGTAGTGTAACGGATGATGAGAGAAGGAATAAAAGAAAAATGCTGTGACAGAGAGAGGTTGTTGTTTCTCTGTAAAAAGTAGTGGAACTGTAAGTAATGAATATTATAGCATGAACTAAGGGAGAAAATGAAGAGATGAAGAACATCAGCTGGACAGAGTAGAAATGGTGAAAACAATAGTCTGTACGAGAAATTAAGTGCAAGAAGATGTGAGCATGAAGACATTGATGTAGGCAGAGAAGACCAGTGTAGCAGAACAATGATGAGACTGGTAAGCCATTGATAAATACTATATCACTGTAATAAATTTCAGCAAGCAAAGATTTATATCTCAGGGTGGTAGGGTGGTTCTAGGGAGGACTATTGTCGTCAGAGTTTTATGTGGGTCCTTGAACATAGGGAGTTATATCTTCCATATGGTTTTAGCCAAAGAAACTAGGGTGGTAGGGTGGTGCAAGGGAGAACCATTGTTCTCTATTATACAGGTTGGTGCCAGTGTGAATGGAAGTTGGTGCTGGAACACTCAGGGAGTTGGTGCTTCCTTCTAGTGGGTGCTAGAGAAACCAAAGGGCTGGTTCTCTCTACAAGTTGCAACTTGTTAAAGAACAAGTTGTATCCTCTTTTTGAGTTGGTGCTCAAATATTGATAATGTATGAAACTTAAAAGAGTACCCATCATTCTAAAAAGAAGAGGTTTTCTCCCTTTATGGGTTTCCTCATGAATATATGTCTCTGTGTATATCATATGTGTGATTGATATTTATTGTTTCTGTTGTTCATGACTTGCATAATCTTGATGATCACTTGGAGAACATTAACAATATTTCAATATGCATAAAAACTTTTAAGCACAGTAACAACTGATTCACCCCCCCCTCTCAGTTATCTTATTATTTCCAACAATTGATATCAGAGCGGGTTACTTTTAGCTAAAGTTAGATCAATAAGCTTAAAAATGACAAGTCATGAAGGAAATCCAACCAATAAGCCTTCTCTATTTGATGGAACAATTTTTTGTTTCTGGAACCTTAGAATGAGAACATACATTATGGCCTTAGGTGCCGATGTTTGGGATGTTGTAGAGACTGGATATACAAAACCTGTTGTGTTATCTTCCAAAGATGATAAGTTATAATTTAGCTTCAATGAAAAGGTAATGGATGCTATCTTGAGTGGGCTTGCTGAAGCTGAATTTGTAAAAGTAATGCAGCTTGATTCTGCCAAAGAGATGTGGGATAAACTCATTAGCTGTTATGGATGAAATGAGAAAGCAAATTATGCCAAACTTCAAACATGTAGATTAAAATTCTAACAACTAAAGATGAATGAGGATGGAATAGTTAATAAATATTTATTAAGAGTTGAGGAGATTGTGAATTCCATGAAGGGTCTTGGTGAGAAGATTGAAGACACATTTTTAGTTCAGAAGATTTTAAGATCTCTACCTAATAGATTTAATCCGAAAGTTTCTGCAATAGAAGAACTGAATGATCCTAATATTTTGTCTATTGATCAAATTTTAGGAAATCTAAATTCTTATGAAATGAGGATTAGTAAAGATAAACCCACTTCTAGAGAAGCATCATTTAAAGTAGATAAGAATGAGGAATGTGAGCCTGATGAAATTGAAGCAAAATTTGTGAGAAGACTAAAGAAAGGATCAGGCAAGTACCAAGGCAATTTTTCTTTCAAAAGTTTTAACTGTGAAAAGATAGGTCACTTTGCATCTAAGTGTCCACATAAGAAGAAGGAAAAAACTCTGAAGGTGAAGAGAAGTACAAATCCAAGAGATTTGGTAAAAAGAAAAGTTTATGTGTAAACAATGATGACTCTTCAGGAGACACAGATAGTGATTCTTCTTGTGAAGATAAGGTTAATGACTTTATGATTATGTCCAAAGAGGATTATGATAATAAAAGAACATGAAGTGATGTTAATGATGAAGAAACTGTGGTTGAATTGGAAGGAGAACTGATTAGTTCCCTAGAAAAAATTGCTAGACTCGGATTTAAGAAGAAAAAGAAAAAACAATTGTTGATATAGTTCGAGAAACATAGTAAAAAACATGATGAAGACTTTGACCCACTAAAAGTGGAATTAGAAGAGGCAAAGCAAATAGAGGACATTCTGAAACAACAATTATCAGAGAAGTAGGCAAGATGTGAATCCTTGGAAGAAGAGGTAGTAAAAACCAGAAAAGAGATGAAGAAGTTTAAAGAATTGTATCTCCAAAATCTTCCAATCATTAAAACCTCAGCAGAACTAAACGACATTCTGAGTAAACAAATACCTCCTTTGTTGAATACTGGTTTAGGCTATTTAAGTGGTTAAAGCAACAAAAAGACAGAAAGTAAAGAGCCAGTAAATATGATCAAGCTCCAAGTCAGTATACAATCAGACCATGTGAGTACTCTGCCACCAAAAGCTAATAAAGGCAAGATGATCCCTGATGAAAAACAAATATATCAGAAGATGGAGCAACAAATGTCAAGAATAAGGCCATCTTTCAGGTACCAAAATTTCTTCCATGGTTACTATTTTTACTGCTCTAATTTTGGTCATAAGATTGCAAATTGTCAAATTAAGTTTAGAGACATGTAACTGAGGAGATCAAGAAATAAAAAATCTTTGTAACATAGAACTAAATGTCCAATGAGTAGAAAAAGTTTCACCAATCACTTTGACCTATTGAACAATGAGCTCGAATGCTATAACTGTCATAACTTAGGTCACAAAGCTGCAAACTTCCATCTGAAGAATTACAAAGCAAATCCAAGGATAAAACCCTTAGCTAGAAATTCCAGCACATGGAAAAAGAAAGATAGTGAAAAATGTGGTCTAGTACTTTCATCCCAAAGACAAAAGAACCCCTAGTATATTGACAGTGGATGTTCCAAACACATGACTGGAGACAAAAGTAAGTTTATGTCTCTAAGTGAAATCAAATTAGGAAATGTAACCTTTGGAAATGATGCACTAGGAAAAATCAAAGGTAAAGGAATGGTAAGTCTAAGTAATGGAAAAGGTAAAGCTCAAGATGTGTTGTTTGTATAAGGTTTGAAACACAATTTTCTTAGTGTCAGTAAAGTTTGTGACAAAGGATGTAAAGTTGTTTTCACTTCAAAAGATTGTAAAATACAATCTGTGAATTCAGGACAGTGGATTGAAAAAGGCATCAGAACAAAAAACAATGTTTATGTTTTGAAAGAAGAAAAAGAAGAATGTCACTTAAGAAAGTATGATGAAAGTTGGTTATGGCATAGGAGACTTGGAAACCTAAATTTTGATCATCTAATCAAACTTATAAATAGTGGGGAAGTAAAATATCTTCCAAAAATATCAAAGCCATATGATTCTGTATGCAAACCTTGCCAAATAGGAAATCTTACTTGGACACAATTTAAATCTAAGAAACTTGCATCAACAGAGAAACCTCTTCAATTAGTACATATGGATTTATGTGGACCATCAAGTAAGGAAGGTATAGGAAAATAAAATTACTTCATGTTGATTATTGATGATTATTTTAGACTTACATGGGTTTCCTTTCTGAAATAAAAATCTGAAGCATTTGAAAAATTCAAAGTGTTTAAGGCTCCTACTGAGAATCAAATAGGAAAAAGATTGAAGGAAGTAAGGTTTGATAGAGGAGGAGAGTTTAGTTCAAGTGACTTCAAAGAGTTTTGTGATAAACATGGGATCAAAAAAGAGTATATTATTCCAAGGACTCCACGGAAAAATGGAGTAGTTGAGAGACATAATAGATCAATTCAGTAGATGGAAAGATCAATGATGAATGAAAGGAATATTTCTCATACATATTGGGTAGAAGAAATTCATACAGATGTACATATTCTTAACAAAGCTCATCTCAGGCCACAAAGTGACAAGACTCCTTATGAACTATGGTTTGGAAGACCTGCTTCAATCAAGCATTTTAAAGTCTTTGGGAGTAAGTGTTATATCAAGAACAATGATGAAAATGTTGGCAAATGTGATGACAATCCTGATGAAGGTATCTTCTTATTGTATTCTACAAATATTAATGGATACAAATGCTATAATAAGAGGTTTCATAAATTGGTTGATTGTATTGACATAAAAGTTGATGAAGAAATCCTGGTACGAGATGTAAGCAGTGTTGAATCAACAACAAAGGATATAGTTGAAGTTGAAGATAAATAGGTCTAAGAATCAGAAAGAGAAGACTCTGAGTTAGAGGAAGATAAAAATGCTCAGGCATACTCAAATCAGTAGACAACATCAAATCCTCCCTCCATAATTACTCAAAAGAATCATCCTGCAAGTCAGATAATTGGTGAGAAAGACAAAGGTGTACAAACCAGGAGAAGGATAATCAAAGAAAATGAGAAATAAAATATAGCCTTCATATCCATGGTGGAACCCAAGAACTTTAATGAAGTCAGTAAAGATGTAAATTGGTTAAAATCAATGAATGAGGAACTAGATCAAATTGAGAAGAACAATACTTGGGAGCTTGTTCCTAGACCTCCAGATAAGAATGTAATTGGCACCAAATGGGTGTTTAAGAATAAAATGAATGAATAAGGACAAATTTTTAGGAATAAATCCATATTGAGTTGTAAGGGGTATGCATAAGTTGAAGGACATGATTTTGATGAAACCTTTGCACCAGTGGAAAGATTGGAAGCCATCAGAATATTTCTTGCCTATGCATGTCATAAGGACTTTAAAGTATATTAGATGGATGTTAAGTTATCATTTCTTAGTGGAGATCTAGAAGAAGATGTATATGTGGAGAAACCTGAAGTATTTTCACTGACAGATAATCCTAACTATGTCTGTAATTTGAAAAAGGCACTATATGGACTGAAACAGGCACCACGAGCATTGTATTATAGACTACACAAACTTCTACAGGACAAAGGGTTCAAGAAAGGTACTGTTGACAGTAATCTATACATTAAGTCTGAAGGTGATGATTTATTAGTTATTTTGGTTTATGTAGATGAAATTATTTTTGGATGTACCAATGACCCTTCAGTTTAGTGGTTTTCTAATACTATGCAAACTAAGTTTGAGATGTCCTTGATAGGAGAACTGCCATATTTTCTTGGTTTACAAATCAATCAAAGTTCTGTAGGGATATCTATCTCTTAAGAAAATTATTTGAAATAGATGTTGAAGAAGTTTCATATGGAAGATTCCTCTTCTTTTAGTACACCTATGGTGGTTGGTTGCAAGCTCAGTAAAGATGATATTTCACCTGATGTTGATCAAAGAACATATTGATCAATGATAGGAAATCTTTTGTACAAAAAAACATCCTGTCCTGATATAATGCAAGCTATTGGAATGGTAGGTATTTATTAGTTTGATCCTAAACAAAGTCATTTAGCAGTTGTCAAAAGGATATTCAAATATTTGAAGGCTACAATGACTTATGATCTCTGGTATCCTAGAAATCAGAATTTTCAATTAACTACATATTCAGATGTTGATTAGGCAAATTGCTTGGATGAGAGAAAGAGAACCAGTGGAGGTGCATTCTTCTTAGGTGATTCGTTAGTAGAATGGCTTATTAATATGTAGGGATTTATTTCATTATCAACTACAGAGGAAGAGTACATTACTGCTACTACTTGTCGCACTCAGATCTTATGGATGATACAAACTCTTTTAGATTTGAAGGTAACTTATATTGATCCAATTCCACTTCACTATGATAACACCAGTGCCATTAGTGTCTCAAAGAATCCTTCTCTTCATTCAAAGACTAAGCATATACCAATAAAGTATCATTTTCTCAAAGAGAAGGTTACAAACAGAGTTGTTCAGTTGAATTATATTCCTTCCATAGAACATATAGCTGATATCTTCACTAAACCGCTTGCAAAATATCGGTTTGAGTATCTACGCCAGAAGTTGGGCATGACCCTGTTATCAAGTTAAAATAGTCTATCTAATCAAGGGGAGAGTTCTCATTGTATCTCTGTTTAGGTGGAGAACAGAGTCACTCTCAGTTTTCTTTGACATTGATGTCAAAGGGGGAGAAAAGTTGTGGTGTGGATGCTACAGTTGGAGGTCTAAGCAGAATAGTGCATCCTTTCATGGTTGTCGTCAATGCCAAAGGGAGAGATTGTTGTCATGTTTTATAGGAAGAGTGTGCTTGTCATTGATGTAAATAACAAGAACGACGAAGATAAGAAAGATAAGAAGAGATATCTATTTCCAAAAGTGCAGACGAGTCCCAAGAGATGGACTCACAGGAGGAGAAAAGGTCGAGAAATTTGAGCACTTATAAAACATTCTAAGTTAGAGAGATCAGAAGCTAAGAAGAGAGGGAGACAATGACCATTGGATGACAACATAGAGGACCAACAACCATTTGATTGAAAAAAGGTGCACGAGCCTTAATTCTTTTCACACACAAGAGAGAGGACTTACCAAAGTTCTGAAGTCGCGAAGTAGTTTGGGAACATCCATTGTCAAGGAGGACATGTGGCGTAAGATCCACAACAACAGAAGTTCGTGGATCAAAAAAAGGTGAAATATACAAAGTAATTTGAGTTTGTTGATCACTAGGAGGAGAATATGGTTCATTGATCATCAAAAGATACGTTTCAGCAGATCGTGAGTTTAGGAGGGAGAAAATTTTGAGATTTGAAATCCCTGAAGTCTGGAGAGCCAGAGTAAATTTCAACCGTCAGATCGAGAGGGATACATGGCGATGGATCGCGAACTCTGGAGAAATCACTTCGAGAGTTTTTAGTTGATATCTGAAACTCCCAAATCCCAGAGATCCTGGGAGAAAAAGTAAATCTCGATTGTCCAATCATCTGAAATAGATCTCAGTAGTCATATCGTCCTAAGTAAATATCAAGGGTCGGATCGTCCGAAGTGGATCTGGGTCATCTGATCTAGAAGAGACGTGGCGTAAATCTATGGATTTCAGGTAAAGGCCCTGTTAGAACCCTATATAATAGGGGATCAGTTTTCTGACTAATATGTGTTTATCTTAGGCACTATGTGTTTGCTCATGACGCTTGGCGAAGGCGGCGAAAAGCACACGACACTGACCAAGCCTAAGACGATTACCTGCGTGCAAGCTTCAAAGTGAGTTTTGGTGTATTGTCTAGCAAAAAGAATAGTGGATTGGTTCGAAGTGGTAAAAGTTTAATGATGGTGGGCAGAGACAAAGTTGGTGAATTTGGAAAAATTTGCCCCTCGGCCTTCATACAAGGTTTTATGCAAAAAGTTTAAGAAGTATTTTCCAAAATTTTATATTGGCCGAGGGCCAATCTCCACACATTCAACACACAAGCGCGTGCATCACAAACACCAAACCCCAACGCCCAAGGCTCGGGCTCGGGCTCGGGCTCGGGCTCAGGCTCACTTCGTCGAATCCACATAGAAAACACGCCAATATGTAAAAGTTTTAAAATCCATTCTTCATGCGAATGTGGGATATTTTCCACAGAGAGCCAACAAAATACATAAAGCGCAGTTTTAAAACCCTGCCAAGTGTTGGAATCAGTTGCAATGTGTCTTATGCAGAGGTGGTTGCCTTATCTGTGGCACTTGTTAAGATTTTTAGGTCTAACTACTCGGTATGTTTCAATACTTGATGTGGCCCCTCTCAAGCCAGACACTGAATCTTTGGACACTTCTGCAGATTGGAATTCTGGTACAGATACTGAAAATGGATGGAGTATTCCTCATATGAACATCACTAAAATAACAACAGCTAGTCTTGGTCAAATTCTTGTTAAGTGTCCCTCTCAGGTATCTCCACAAGACAGAGTAACTGAAGATCGAGGAGACATAGCCCCACTCTGTCACAGGCTCAAATCGACGATGCCAAACGCTCTTATACAGGAGACTTCCTATTATCCTTCGATGAATTGGACAACAGAATGTTGTGCTGTCTGTCACTGGGTTGAAGATTGGGATTGAAAGAAAATGGTTATCACCAGGAATGCCAATGATGTCGATAAACATGGCTTGTGTTTTGAAGCAAAAGGAGTAAATTCAACCTCCCCAGGGCAGACTGAAAAGACCAATAAAAAAACGTGAATGGCATAGCAAAGGAAATAAAGAAACTACACAGGGAATGCCACTAACTCAGTAACAGTCATTGCTGTCCTGTTTGCTACTATAACATTTGCTGCTCTTTTCACAGTTCCTGGTGGCTATGGCTATAGTGTTTATGGAGATGCAACAGTAGACAATATTACACTGTTCCAAATATTTCTCTTCTCCAATGCATTTTCCCTGTTTACATCTTTAGCTGTTGTGGTAGTACAGATCACACTAGTACGATGGGAAACAAAATCTCAGAGTCTGGTGGTGAGGAGAAGCAGGTTAGTACAGTAGATCCTTATATAATGTTTGAGGATTATAAGCACATGTACGAAGAGGCAATATCAGATAATGCTTCCGAAATTGAGAGATTGGAGAATCTTGTAGAAGAATTGCAAAAAAGGGAAGAAAATCTTCAAGGGGAATTGCTGGAGTATTACAGTCTGATGGAACAGGAAGCAAGCATAGTAGAATTACAAAAGCGGCTCAAACAACAAGTTGCAGTTCTTCAAGACACTGAGAAAGAGTATTCTGAAAAGAAATTCGAGTTCGAGATGAAACTTCAGGATTTGAAAGAATTGGAAGTCGAAGTGTTGGAATTAAGAAGGGCCAACAAAGAGTTGCAACATGAGAAGCGGGAGCTGATGCTGAAACTAGACATTGCAGAAACCTTCAATTGCTTCCCTCTCTAAAATAACAGAGACTGAAACAATTGAAAAGGCAAGAGAAGAGGTGAACACTTTGAGGCATGTGAATGAAGATCTGTTAAAGCAAGTGGAAGGTCTGCAAAATAAGCGATTTAGTGAAGTGGAAGAATTGGTTTATTAGAGATGGGTTAATGCATGTTTACGCTATGAATTAAGGTACTACCAAGCCCCTCCAGAAAAACTGACAGCATGACATCTCAACAAAATCTTGAGCCCAAGGTCACAGGAGAAGGAAAAACAACTTATGTTGGAGTATGCAGGACATGATTCTCTAGCATTGCATGAGAAAGAGTATACAGATAATGACTCCAAGAGTCCATCATCTCATGCATCCACACCTTCTGAGAGTGGTAATGTTGATGAATCCTCTTTAGATAGTGCCTCTACCAGACTAACAGGGAGCATTTTTAGATCACAGGTGGCAGAGCATCATAGTTGGAAGCATCATTCAAATCCGAGGGTATATGGCAATTTAATTCAATGAATGAAAAATGGAATGTATCCCAGTCGTTGGAAAACAAGAAAATCGGTTATAGATCACACATGGCAGGAGGTTACAGTTACCCAACCACCTCAAAGAATTCGAATGCTGCCACCTCTGTTCATTGTAATGCTGTTAACTTCCATTCGCCAGCAAAACATTAACCAACTCCAGATGTCAAAGCAAGAGTTATAGATTTAGTTTTCCTTTGATTTGCTGTCGAATTTGTTTTTGAAACAGTCCACAGGTGTCAATCTGTGTCACTGTTTTCTATTCTTAGAGTGCAGAGTCATGAGCCCGAATCTTTGAAGGCTGGGGGATTTTTTGTTATATATAGTGATGTAAAAAACTTAATGAGGGTTCGACTGGGCTGTGAGGAGAGGCTCGACCTATGTGAGAGGTCCAAAGCTGAGATTTTTATTTTCTTTGCTGGGTGATGGCTGTGTTTCAGCCAGAGAATATTTCTCTGTTATTTTTAATGATATACCAGTGATGTGCTTGCTTTTTCCACAGGATTCTTGTGTAGTGATATTGGTGGAGTTTTCTCTTTGTTAAATGATTTCACTGCCATCTTTTTCCTTTTTCATTTCTTATTGTCAAGAGGAGAGTAGTAGAAGAAGAATTTATCAGCAGATACTTTGTTTCTCAGCTTCTGATAATCTTTATGTTGATCTTCTAAAAGGCTAGCTTAGGGATTCTTAAGTGCTCATTTGCCTGTCTTTTTCCTCACCTATTCCTTCCTCAAACCAACACCATCAGCACTTGATTCGATCCAGTATGGCTGCTACCTTGCCTTGTGAAAGAGCTTTGTCCATATCTGAGGATTTAATCACATTGTTTAAAGCACATACCCCATTTTCCCAATGGCTCTCCTTGCTATCCCAAACTAACCATCTCAAAATAAAAAAACCCTATATTTTCCTTTCTTTTATAGCTAGCCTAACATCAATCTTATTACAAACAAAGTTAAATCTAATAGAGAGATACCTCTCTGAGTCTTGGAGGGCTAGATCCAAGACTCGAAGCGGTTCGAGGTTACCTCTGTGTTTGCCTCAGTAGCCTTAGGCAAATTACAGAGTGCTAACAGGCCCAAAGTAAGCCTCAACCGTCCGATTCAAGGGGACACACGTTGTTAGATCGTGGAATCTGGGTGAAATGATCCAGGAGAAAGAGAGTGTAGAGGAGTTGAATCTCTCGAAGGCCGAAGTCCCTAAGTGAACTAGGACCATTGATTTGAGGAGGACACATGGCAGGAATCGGTGGACTCTAGGTAAAATCATTCTGGAAGAGCATTAAGGTTGAGAATTGAAATCACTGAAGCCCAGAGTAGAGAAGCATATCTCGACCGTTGATCGAGAAAGGGGACACAAGACCATTGATCTAGTTGAGAGGTAAAATCCCTTAAGTAGAGGCAGAATCGTCGATTGAGAAGGACAGGTGTCCATGAATCATTGACTCCGGAAGATTGACGTATGAAGGAAAACAAGGTTTGAGAGTTCAAACTCCTGAAGCCTGGATCATGGAATAAATCACAGTCATTGAATTAGGAAGTTTAGATCTTATCCGCAGAACTTGAAAGGAGAGATTTGATCCATCAGTTCAGGAGCACCGTCAAGATCCTGAGATCAACGGTCCCGTCACATTGCGGGGTCATAACATTCTTGGGTCTTAATTTTTCGTGAGTGGGCCACAATCAAAACCACGATATTTCCAAAGGCATACGTGGAGCTATGTATTGAATTGCGGGGAGAAAAGTGGATTTCCCTCAAACCACCTTTGTCCGCGCCCGTAATCACATGGTCACATGAGAGCATAATCCAAGGTCACATCAGTGGAATATTGAGGAAGGAGCTAGTGCTTATAGGCTCCAAATAAAAGGTTACGGATTGAAAAGTTAAAAAACATCCGTGTGTATAATCCAAGAATGTTGATCAAACTGAATCTGATCGAAGGGTTGTTGTTTCATCTCATGATTTCTTGATCAGTTGTGATTCGGTTACACTAACTAAATCATTGTTCCTGAGTGGTTGAATCATTGTTCCTGAGCATTGGAATCATGATTCCTGAGAATTTTTTAGATTCCCGACTTGAGCATTGGAGATGTGGAGTGTAACGGATGATGAGAGAAAGAATAAAAGAAAAATGTCGTGACATAGAGAGGTTGTTGTTTCTCTGTAAAAAGTAGTTGAACTTTAAGCAATGAATATTATAGCATGAATCAAGGGATAAAATGCAGAGATGAGGAAAATAAGCTGGACAGAGAAGAAATGGTGAAAACAACAGACTGTACGAGAACTTAAGAGCAAGAATATGTGAGCAGGAAGACACTGATGCAGACATAGCAGACTAGTGTAGCAGAACAATGATGAGACTGGTAAGCCATTGATAAATTATGTATCACAGTAATAAATTTCAAAAAGAAAAGATTTATATCTCAAGGTGGTAGGGTGGTGCTAGGGAGGACTATTTTCCTCAGATTTGAAAGTGGGTTCTTGAACATAGGGAGTTGTAGCTTCCATCTGGTTGCATCCAGAAAAACCAAGGTGGTAGGGTGGTGCAAGGTAGAACCATTGTTCTCTGTTATACAGGTTGGTGCCTATGTGACTGGAAGTTGGTGCTTCCATCCAGTTGGTGCTGGAACACTCAGGGAGTTGGTGTTTCCTTCTAGTGGGTGCTAGATAAACCATAGGTTTGGTGCTCTCTACAAGTTGTAGCTTGTTAAAGAAGAGGTTGTAGCCTCATTTTTAGTTGATGCTCAAATATTGATGATGTACAGAACTTAAAAGACTGCCTATCATTCTAAGAAGAGGTTTTCTCCCTTTATGGGTTTCCTCATGAATATCTATCTCTGTGTATATCATATGTGTGATTGATATTTATTATTTTTGTTCATGACTTGCATAATCTTGATGATCACTTGGAGAACATTAGTAATATTTCAATAGGCAGAAAATTGTTTAAGCACAAGTAACAACTGATTCACCCCCCCCATCAGTTGTCTTAGTATTTACAACACAAAGGAACCCTCATTATTTACAATCATGGTCACCTAGGAGTCCTTTAGAGATGATATTAAGGAACAATACTACCGTATCAGAGGTTATGACGACCTATATACAAAATGGACCACACCGCGACAGGAAAGAAACCATGCAATGCCTGAGTTCACAAATATCTTCCATATATTCCACACCAAGATGGGTATAAAATATTTTGAGCGACATATATTGCTCAAGTATCACGGTGGTGTTATAACCCTAAATTGCACCACTCATGCTTACCTGGCATCAGGCCATCTCATATCCTTTCTTTGCCAAAGCACTGCTGAACAACTCTTTGAAAATCCTCTTTTATAAAGGCCCATGCACCCTACTCCATTACTGCATGCATGTACACGTTGGCTGACCCAAAACAACCCGCGTGGACCGACAAAAGCACGAAAAAAGGAAAGTTTCCGATGGAACAAAAAAGCTATGGATGAGTTAAATGAAACTCCCGGCCATGCATGGTCGAGGGTTCGTCAAAATACCTAGCTCCTTCTAGCCTATAAAATAATGGGTAGGGGTCCCATTTGGAGGAGGAAAAATATAGCAAAGAAACTCTGCCCATTTACGTATTCACATTGTCCCAACCATTTAGCCTTTTCTTGTGTCAAAGGAGAAATAAAGAAAAGAGGTTGGAGGACAGTTGAAGAGGAGCCTGGGATCAGGTTCGTGAAGCGGTGGTCGGTCTCAACTTTTGTAAGTTGACTCATTCAAAGTAATAAAGAAAATGCTTTTCCCATCCCAATTCATGAACTTTTTATAGTTTGATTAGTACATGTTTTGGATTTCTAACCCATTAGTACATAAGTAGGATGCATGTGTAGTTGTTTCTTGTCTTGGATGTAGGTCAGCTTTGGAAGGAGTATTGCGAACAAGTAATCAAGTACAACTGAGGATCGACATCAAACGTCGGGAACGAGGTAGGTTGATATTTTCATGCATTTACTAAGAAAAGGGGATTTAAATCTAGGGATGAAGGTAGAAAGTAGTTTCTCTTCGGTCATATCTGCATGCAAAGTCTGAACTCTATTTGCTAGTCCATAGGGAGATTTCCCTCACAAAAGAATTGGCGACCATACTGGGGAGACTCTCTAGGGTTCTTGGAATTTTATTTTGTTTTTGGGTAGTTTTATAGACTAGTTTTTCTTGCCTATTTTTCTTTCAGTTTCTATAAGGTCCGAGCTAGCAAGAAGTATGGTTTTCCATACCATCTTTCCCTATCTTTTGCTTGACTATGTTTTTCGGGACCCACAGAGGTACACGCAGCCTGCATAAGGTCTGCACACGTGTACCTGCACCCTACTCTCTTACAACCCACGTGTGAACACTAGATGAAGAAGTAGTAGTAGCATGTAGAGTTTAGAGAAATTCAGAGGTAGTCATCCTCTTCCCTGTCATAATCACACATTCTCAGGGGGTTTTCTTGAATTATGTTTGAGTCTTGTTTACTAGCAGTCCTATCTCAGATTGTTTTTTCCTTATCATTTTTTCCTTACATTATTTGTCTTTCTGTTAAAGAGTGTGTTCAAGCCTTCAAGGGATCCTGGTTATCAATATCAGTGGTCTCTTCCTGGTTTTGGGTTCTCTGTTTTCATTTTTCTCAGAGTTTAGATATACATGCAGCCTGTACAAGGTCAGCCCGCATGTACATGCCCTCTGTCTCTATCCAATGCGCGTTCGCACGCGTGTTGTTTGATTAACAGTCGTGTGCTTGTACATGATACTTTTTGTTGAAGGTAAGGTAGTCATCCTTTCCCTTGATAAGAATTATTCCTCTCAGGTGTTTGAATCTCTGTTTGAGCAGTCAATAGCTTAGGATTAACCTTACCCTTAGCCTGCTTTTTCTCAGTTAAAAAAAAAAAGGTTTTTAGACAAGTGTGAGAGTCATTGTTTTTAAAAAAAATTGCTAGTGTGTGATTTTTGACTTGATTCTTTGCGATATGTGATTAGGCCAGAGTTGTTTTTCTTGGTTTTTTTCTTGTCGGTATTTTTCCTTTCTTGCTTTACTAGAATTTAAATAAATAAAAAATCTCTTTTCATTTTCTTGTTTGGTTGAAAAGTGTGTTTATGCATTATTAGCCAGGGAAAAGTCATTTATTTCATAAGTTTTTTCAGTTCACTTAGATGATAAGTAGCTCATAGTCAAGAGAAATTCCTTTGAGTTTGTTGTTCAAAATCTTAGAAAAGTTAAAAAAAATCTTTTTTGAAAAGTTGTTGGAATTTTGCATTAAGAAACTTTTTTTCTTTCCTTCTTTTTACTCATTTTTTTCTTTCGTCTTTTACACATCATCAGTTTCACTTTCATACCCCTTGATGTAAGACAAATCCATAAAATTAACGCTAAATTTAAAATCTAGTAGACTTTTATGTTTGTAGGGTTCACCAACTAGTTCAGGATTAGGGCCTTGAATTAGGTTGGAGAGGAAACTCTTCAAGGCCATTTAAAATCAAACATTGGAGTCTGAGTTAGGGAGTGTCTAAGTCTAGTGCTGTGAAAGTTATATGGGACCTCCCTCTAAAACAGGGGATAAACACGAGGTCGCGTGTGGAAAGGTGGTGGAGATAACCACTCCAAAGCTGGACCAATCGTAGTGGAGAACACATATAGAGGGCTTGTTTTGGGATTCCGTCATTTGCATTTTCCACAGGGCTTCGTGGGTCTCGAATCCATTCAAGGTCCTCAGTTTTCTTTCGTACCATTTGATATCGATACCCTTGATAGGTTTCAGGCTCGATACCCTTCTCATTGTGGTCTACCCGACTTTCGACTGTACCTACCTGGTGACTGTTCGCGCGTTGGCAACCTAGTTGCCAATATTTTTTAGGGACATACACAGGTGACTGCAGGGGTATACCGCAGTACCTAGGACAAACATCGGACCATGCTTTGCAGAGTATACCTGGACGGTGCTTCCTTGTTCGAGTTTCACTTGCACCGGTAAGTTGCTCTAGTGTTGGTTGTTGTAACTGTTCTTCCGATTAATTTAGTGTTTGCCTATCTTATCTACTAGGATTTTTTTTTATTTTTTTTTTGTGTGTTACTTTTGAACATTTAGGCTACCTTAGAGTGTCTTGGATCTTCTCACATAGTGGAGGATCCTGAGCTCCGCAGGTCACGAAGGCTTCTTGGCCTGCCACCGGTTGCACTGGAGCCACCCCCGCCACCATTAAGGCGAAATCTAGACCAACAAGGGTCTTTTGAAGCGACCAGGTTACAAACCACTATGCCCGACCAACCCCCGAAGGAATCAACCATTTTGGACCTTGAAGAAACCACTCTTAGCCCGGTTGAAACTCCAACCACTGATTTCTTGGCACCTTTCATTGTACCAATTCGATTTTACGAGCGCTAGACAGTGTTTCACACAACAATGGAAACAAATGTTGTTACTCCTTCTGGGAATTCTTCAATTCCCACTACGGTTGTCACCACAGGAGAGCTTTCACCTCCTAACCCACCGTCGTCGGTCTAAGCCACCATGGTCTCGACCGCAACTATTTCGCACAATGGTATGATCCCGTCTTTGGCGGAAGCCACAACCCCTTTCACACCTAGTGCGATAGGCCCTCCGTTCTCATACGGGATGCCTAGTTCAGGTACAAGTCCTGTACTTTCCTACTCCAATTTATAGACTTTGGCTCTAGGGGCAGGGAGCTCTAGCACTCCTCTGCAAGATCACATGGGGGGCACTCCTACTCCTTTTAATGCTTTCCCTTATAGAGGAGGTCATGTCCCTCCTTCATCCCCTTCACTTGGTGGTTCGCATCAACAATCCGCCGGGCAACCTACACACAATAGTTTATTTGGAGCGGGGAGTCAAGGACCACATTTGTATAGTATGCCGGTAGGTTCGACATTGTTTTCTTTGAACGAAACATTTGGTAACAACACCTTCTCATCAGCTGCTTTCCCGACTGGGGGAAACCCCATTTTTGGACAATCTACTCCTATGTAGGGTACTATTCCTGCATAGGGGGAAAACCTAGCAAGACCTTGGAATTTAGGGCAGGGATTCATTCCCTCATATGGAATGTTGATCTGGGGTAATTCTTTCCAAAATCAATGGAACCCCGGAAAAACTACTATGCCTATCCCCACAGGACCAACATGGGGTAATCCTTCCCAAATTCCTTCGAATATAATGCATGCCCAACAATCTATGTCCTATTTGGGAAATCAGTCGATGATGTCTCCACATATGCAAAATCCTTACGCTGGCTAGGGCCATGGTTTCTACCAGAATCCGGGCTAGTAGCCAAAATTTTCCTAGCAACCTAGTGCCAGTCAAACTCCAGGCCCCTTTTTTCTAGGTTATCACCAACAACCCAAACTACCTTTCCTGGCGACTTTACACTTGCCAGATTTGACAAGGTTGTTGAATGACCCTATTTGTCATGATCCGTGTTGGCCTCCTATGCCGATGAAGTTTCCTTCAGACATTCCAAAGTTCGAATCCAAGCCTAACGAAGATCCAGGAGATCATGTGACTATCTTCCATCTTTGGTGCTCATCTAACTCATTGAAAGATGACTCCGTACAGTTGTGATTGTTTCAACGTACTCTCATTGGGAGTGCCACAAAATGGTACATTGAGCTCGATCTCTCAAGATACTCTTCTTTTGGCGAACTGGCGATGGCTTTCCTGAACCATTTCCATTTACCTATGAGATATGATGTTGGCACAGAGATGCTCGCCAATTTCGAACAGAAAACAACGGACCATATCTCTCATCACATCTGAGAATGGAGACGCCGAAATATTTTAATCAAGGTACCAGTCCCACCAGCATTCCTTCTTGAGTGGTTCCTTAAGTATTTGGTCCCACAATTATCCAAAGACATTGCGACGTCAGGAGTTTTCTTCGAAGAAGACACCATCATGAGGGCTCAATAGTTTAATCTCATCTATTCTCAATCCAATTTATTATACAACATCTTGCCAGATGCGCCATGTTCAATACTGGATAAAACTAGACAGAGAGTTGGACCACATGACGATGGTATTGTCGGTTCAACACAAACAAAGCTCATTGAGCAATTGATAAAGTAGTTGCAACAATTATCTATACAACACACAGTGGCCAGCCAAACTACTGCTTTGGCTACTCCCCCTACCAAAACGTTAGAGATACACACCGTGCAGTCAACTAACCCAAAGGCCACCCAACATCCTGAAGGAAAGAAAAAACAACGAAGGAAGGGTAAGGGGGATAAAAAACCCACCGATAATGATGGCGGGGACAACACTGAAAAATGAAAGGCGAGGTATCCATGCAACTTGTGCACGAAAAAACACCCAACCCATCTATGTCCTCGACTTGCATAGGCCCAAAAATTTGTCACGCAGCAACAACAAGCGGTGTTGACTAATCCATTTCAGCATGGGCAAAATATAACTCAAGCCTCTACAAGCACGGAAGGGGGAAACCAAGAAACCTGCCTGCCTCCGAACAACCCCGCATCCACGAACGTATATATGGTTAGAGGTAATTCTTTTATATCGATTAGAGCGCATGACTATAGTAAACCAAGTGCGTCTGAGAAGGGTAAAAAAATTGACCTCCCATCTCTTCCTCTACAGATTGAGAAGATGTTGGGAGAAACAATGACACGCATTCCAAAAGGTGGATTTAAAAAATCTTCTCATAAGCCAAATGCAAGGGCCACCCATAACTACTCTGTGGTGGAGGATTCATCACAAACCCCTTGTGCGATGTCTGCTTTGGAGGTCCTCCAAAGCTGCCCTTCTCAGAGGAAATCCTTGTTAACTTCTTTAGGCTCTACCAAGACTTGTAATCCAGGTACCATCATGTTGGATACAACTGACTTAAAACCTCGTTTGTCTTACCACATAGTGTTTCAAATAGTAGTGGCTTATCCTACAAAAATTTTTACTTGGAATATCTTTCGCATGGTGGTTGATGAGGGCACCTCGACATGCGTTATGTCGTTGGCATGTTGGAAGGCCATTGGCCAGACCGTTTTTTCTCCATCACCTACTCTCCTCACTGCTTTCGACGGTCATTCGTTCCGACCACATGGCATTGTTCCTTCTTTCCCCGTCTAGTTAGGAGGGAAGACCATGTGTGTCGAAGTAGAGGTAGTCGATGCTCCCCTCGACTATAAACTCTTGTTAGGAAGGAGTTGGACTTATGCTATGCAAGTTGTGGTCGCTATAGTTTTCTGGGTCTTGTTGTTTCCACATGAGGGTCGGATAGTGACCATCAATCAATTGTCTTTCTCTAGACCTGACCCTGCTTTGGGGGCATCCACGGTCCCGATGATTGATAATCCTCAACCAGGTGTCATTAACATAGGAGTTAGTTTGTGCCCATCCTTGATGGGTACCTTCGATTACCCGCCCCCTCATAGCGACATCAAATTTATATCCAATCACCATAAGGTTGATATTTTTCAAGTTTCGTTGTTCCACACGACTTACTTCGAGGATCCATGGATACTTCCTTCCCCACCGTCCACGATGGATGAGATAGGGCACCCAGGAATGTCCATGCCCTTGTATTCCACTGAAGTAGCATACTCTTTAGTCCAGCAAGCTTCAGCTAACCCTGATCCGACTCCTGCACAGGAGTTAGATCCACTTCTAGAGCCTATTTGGGCTCAAGGTTATCTCACTAACACCGATTCATTAGACTTAGTCTTACCTTCCGACGAAGAAGTAATCGAAGCAATGACTAGTCCAGAAAAACCTTGGGAAGATCTTCATCACAGATCATATTTTCTCCTAGAGTTAAGCCGAATCGAAGCAGGAGAATTCACCGTGACCATGACAGGAGATCAGTCATGTCCTATTAATCTCTTAGCTCACATGAAATTTATGCTGAGGGAAATATGGAAACTATCACTGAAACTATACCAATCAACATCTCTTGAAACCCTAGTGTCGTGGAGAACGTCTTCGTCGAAGTGAATTTCTCCCCCGAAGAGATTCAAATCTACACTGATGTTTTCAAAGAATTTCGCGACGTTTTTTCCTGGTCTTATGAGGAAATGCCAGGTATCGATCCAAAAATAGTTGAACATGAAATCAAAATGTATCCTAATGCCAAGCCTGTCCGATAGAAGCTTCATCCAGTTAATCCTAAGAAAGCAACAACCATCAAGATTGAGGTAGAGAAATTGCTAAAGGCAGGTTTTATCTATCCTATCCATTTGACTCAATGGGTGTCAAATCCTGTGCTGGTCAATAAAAAACAAGGCACGATTCGTGTATGTACCGACTTCTGTGATTTGAACAAGGCATGCCCCAAAGATAATTTTCCAAGACCATTCATCAACCAGATCATTGATGAAGGTGCTAGTTGTGAAGCCTTTTCTTTCATGGATGGTTTTTCGGGATATAATCAAATCCAAATCAAACTCAAAGACCAACACAAAATGACATTCATTTGTCCTTGGGGTACATTCACATATCGTAAGATTCCTTTTGGTCTTAAAAATGATGGAGCCACATTCCAGTGGGCCATTTCTTTTTCTTTTCATGATCTCGAGCATATAGTCAAGGATTATCTAGATGATTTAGCATCACGATCTCGCAAGAGAACATATCATCCCACACACCTTAGACTTATCTTCGAACACTGTCGCTACTTTCATATTCACTTGAATCCAAACAAGTGCAGCTTCTGCATAATGACAGGATGTTTATTAGGTTTCATCGTATCAACAACAGGGATCATGGTCAATCCTCTCAAGGTGGAGGCAATAATCCAGTTGCCCCCCCATGCACAATCCTTCAGCTTCAGAGTCTACAAGGCAAGGCGAACTTTTTACGATGATTCATCGCCAACTATGCCGAAATCACCAAGGGATTTATGCGCTTACTGAAGAGAGACGCTCCTTTTTATTGGGATGATGCCACTCAATGCTCTTTTGACACATTAAAACACACCCTCACAACTGACCCTTTTCTATGGCCACCTAACTATAACAAATATTTCTTATTATATCTGGTTGCCGCAGAGTCAACCATTGGCATGGTTTTAGTTCAGGAAGATGACTTGTTCTCAGAATATGTGATCTATTACCTGAGCCGAGGCCTCATCGGACCAGAACTCAATTATTCTCATATCGAAAAACTTGTGTTAGTAGTAGTTCATGATGTTCAACAGTTTCGTCATTACGTTTTGTTTCGCAAGACCACCATCATTGTTGTCATGAACCCATTCCAGTACATGTTGACACGACGGGTAATAGGTGGAAAAATTAGTAGATGGATAGTCATCCTCTAGGAGTTTGACTTAGACTTCATTTCAACAAAGTAAAAAAAGTCATTGGTCTTCACAGAGCTTATTTCGGAACTTCCGGTTGAGTCAAGTGACGTTGTGCCTGAAGAATCACCTATCTGAGGAGATATGTTTTTTATCACATCTTCGAATCCTTGGTTCAGAGATATACTTATCTATCTCCAGACTTTGAAGTGCCCCACTTCTTCTTCTCATGATGAGTGTCGACGTATATGCTATCAGGCTAAGAATTATCTCATACTCGATGATATGTTGTATTGGAGAGGTGTAGACTGCATCCTACGCCGATGTTTCACTCATGAGGAGGTAGTTATTGTGCTTAATGATTGCCATATTGGAGCTTGTGGCAGTCATTTTTCTGGGTTGGCAACAACCCAAAAGATTCTATGAGCAAGTTACTTCTGGACGACACTTATCAAAGATTGTATAGAATCGGTCAAGAAGTGCCATTCGTGCCAAATCTTCTCTTGGAAGATGAGGGCACATCCTGCTCCCATGTTTCCTGTCATCACAGTTGGTCCCTTCACCAAGTGAGGGATTGATTACACTACTTGCAACCCCCCTTCAGCAAGGGGGCACCACTATATCATCGTAGTTGTAGAATACTTCACTAAGTGGGTCGAAGCTATGCCAACGTTTAAAGATGATGGAGAGATTGCAGCTCTCTTTTTATTCAACTAGATCATAGCAACGTTCGACGTCCCGAGAGATATTGTTACTGACCATGGCAGTCACTTTCAGAACCAAATGATGACTGAATTAACATCAAATCTTGGGTTATGGCAAGAGCATTCATCACCCTCCTACCCCCAAGCCAATGGGCAGGTGGAAGCTGTAAAAAAAACTCTTAAGACTATTCTACAACGAACTATCAACTCAGCCAAGTCAAATTGGCATTTGATGTTATACTCTTCATTATGGGCTTACCGAACATCTGTTAATACTGTAACTAGTTTCTCACCTTTTCAACTCATTTATGAGCTGGAGGTAGTCTTTCCCATCAAATGTCAGATCCCATCTCTAAAATTGGCAGTACAATTATTGCCAGACACTTCTCCACTTGAAGAACGATTAGTATACCTTGAGCATCTCAATGAGCAGCATCATGATGCGGCCCTGGACAATGAGGCTCACAAACATAAGGTCAAGTGTCAGTATGATAGGTCCGTTCGTCCTCAGATTTTATTTGAAGGTGACCTTGTCCTGGTCTATGACCAAGATAAGGACCCCCTGTGGGCAGGAAAATTCAAACCCATGCAGTTCAAACCTTTCATCATAAAAGAGGTATTAAAAAAGGGCACTTATCGTCTGGTTGATTTTGAAGGGAATGCTTTAGCGGAGCCTAGAAATGGGCTCTACCTCAAGAAGTATTACTCATAGGTAGGTCATTGTGGGTAACTTTTTGTAACATATATATAGTCTTTGTACTATTACTTTTTAGTTTCTTTTAAATGTTATGGACGTGTCATTGATGTTATCTTTCGTCAATATGGCAGATGTCAAGTGATTCCAAGGTGTTTGTTGGGTATGTAGACGGTGCTAGTCGAAACACTCGAAGGCTTGCCTCTGCAGCTTGGGTAATATTTACACCTTAGGGCCAGTTGTTATTTTCTAGGGGTATATGCTTAGGTGACACCACAAATAATGTCGTCGAGTATAGTGCAGTTATTGAGTTTCTTCGTCATGCCTTGTCATTAGGTATCTCTCATCTCCGAGTCTATCTCAACTCTCAACTGTTTGTGTCTCAGTTAAACAGAGTATACCGGGTTCATGATCCAACCTTACACCGACAATTCCTTAGGGTGCGTCTCTTAGAACGAAACTTTGATTATATTACATATTTTCATGTTCCTAGGAGATTAAACTAAATTACAGATACTCTAGCTAATCAAACTTTAGATTGGCATCTTGCACACATATGAAAGAACATTGACATAAGCATGTAAATACATTTTTGCACACATGATGCATAAGACACAAAAAACCATATATAATATCATAAAGTAACCAAAGTACATAGATGGACTCAAGCACCTCAAAAATAGGACCAATAACGAGTCACAGGGATTATGCCCTCAAAAAATATATACAAGTAGTGCTTGTGGAACATAAAATGTATAAATAGGTTTAGGGCCTATGGGCCCTGTTATACTGGTCCACAACATGGGCTAAACACCTAAACAATTGGACCCACATCCGAGGTGCCCCCACTACATGAGGCTGCATGGATGGCGGCAGGTCCTCAATTTCTGCCATTGGGACTGTGAAAGTGAGTGCAGTAAAGTTCCGCTCAACTTGTCTAAGTACCCTCTCAGCCTACCCGACTGGGAGGTCTCCTTCTACTGTTGGTCCCCCGGCAGTGACAGCTGCGGCTCTTGGTCGAGGACAACGCCTGTTCCGTGCATAATCGACAGGTCGCACTGGTCCCACATATGCATGCAACAAACATATATCCATCAAATACTTTGGCATATAAAAAAATGATATATATAAAAAAAATGACATAAAAATTACATATACAGCAAAAAAACTACAAAGGTGGAGACTTACCCATCTCCCCTCGCTCCTCACCAAGAGGCATGGGTATCTTAGGATCTCTCGAAAAGTCTATCCCTGCATATGGGTAATCCTCGATCATAGGGATCTGCTGGGACATCCATGAAAAAAAGTCATCATCGAAGGACTCATTGGTCCTTCCACCACCCTGTCATGGTAGTAATACTGTCCATCTACATACAGTAGGAAAAGAGGCATGATGTCCTCGTACCACTTCCCGAGGACTAAAGCTCAGAACTCTCTTGAAAAAAAATGAACACAAAATAGTCCCAAACCCAAAGTTCCCTTATGTCTGCTGACGACAATCTGTCAATTGCCTCTTCATACACTCCAGTAGTGTGGTACTCCAGTAAAAAATTTGTGCATTCAAGCACTGGATAGCACAGTTCATCTGTGCACGGGACGCCTAATGCAAGGATGTTGAACCGGTAATCTGCCCAATGAGCAATAATATCTCTTGCAGTGATAGGTTAGTGATCTTACTTACGGGCACTTGGGAGCTCAAACAGTTTGTCCTGGCCTCATAGTGCAGGGCTATCAGTTTTGCTATGTTATGCAGCCCCGATGGAAACATCCTAAAATTGATTGGTTCCCCTCTCCTTGAGAGGCCAGTCAAAAAGTAGATATCTTCAGTGGTGGGCACCAGTGATTTCCCCTCTATCATGAAGGCCTTTGCATCAGGGTGCCAATAGTCAACCATGGCATTCAGTAGCCTCATTTGCGCTCACATAAACGGACATAGGAAGAAATTTAGCAAACCACATTGCATCAATGCAGCCACAACATTCGGATCTCCTGCAACCAACTCACTAACTTCTTCATGCTCCATTTCCCTCCAGTGGACATACATCCTGCCAACACAACAAAGTTCAAGAGGGTGAGTGAGTGATGTTTGGTTCTTTTTATCTATAAAGGGGGGTCCACGCATGCTGTTTAGGTGACAGTCGCATGTACACACAGGTAGGTTTTACTCTGCTCGAGTGTACACGCGGCCTGTCCAGAGACAACCCGCGTGGACCTAGGGTTGACCTTTTAAAGGTCAACGCCCACCCAAAACATGAAATAAAAAACCAAAATAAAAAATTGAATAGCTAGATAGGGGAGTTTGTACTTACTTGGTCCAGACGGAAGTTCGTTTCATGCACTGTAGCTCTCGGAATCATCGTTTTTATCAAAGGGGGTCTTTTGGCTCCAGAGTCAATTTCCAAATCAACAATGGTGATAATGAGCCGCCAGCTTCTATTTATAGATTTTTTGGCCTCTTTTTGTCACTTTTTTGGCCTCCCTTATCATTTTCTTTATACCAAAAACCATTTAGAGTGATTCAGGAGTTATATGGGAGGGATTTGATCGGGTATTGGAACATTTGTTTTTGAGTTTTGAGGAAATTTTGACGGTCCATGAATATTTTTCCAAGAATCAACTTGAGCATATAGGTTAGGTTACTACCCCAAATTTTGTGTCTCGTTGTCTTTTTCCTCTACCATAGGATCGATCCCATCAGGTTGTGACGCAGAACCATCATATCTACTTTAGAAGTGTCGCAACTTGGCGGTAGAGCTTACCAGAACATGGATTCCCTAGGTAGGTCTTGGTTGCATTATGGTGTCCATGCCGTCTCTAAAACATTGTAGGCTCGGGAGTCCTTATAGTATTTCCTGAATATGAGTTTGAGCCTCATTTTCATGATTCTTCTTCACTCTTGATCTCACCCTCAAGACTCCCAAAAAATAACAGGTCTTCTTTTAAGCCCTTTTTAGACCCTCTAAACATGAAAAGATTGTCGAGTGATCTTGCGGCCTTTCACACTTGTTAAACTGAAATTTGAAGTCACGTCTATTTGGCAGTAGTTTACCTCTTTTTCGGTCCGGACGGTCAACTGCATGAACAAAGGTATACTCTATGGAACTTCCATTCTTTAGAAGAGTACTCTCAGGTATAATTTTATCCCTTTTTCAGGCCTGCGGGACTAAACTTACGAAAAAGGAACCCCCATGGAGTCCATAGTTAAGCTCTTCTCAGACTCCCTAAAATTGAAAATATCGTCGAGTGACTTTATTCTTTCACACTCGTTAAATTGGTCCAAAAGAATATTCCTAACGGAGTCCATAGTTAAGCTTTTTTCAGACTCTTTAAAAATGAAAAAATGGCCGAGTGACCTTGTCTTTACTACACTCGTTAAAATGGTTTTGAATAGACGTCTTGTCGGTGCTAGTTTACCCCTTTTTCTAACTGACTAGACTACCTTCTCTAGACTCGTTAAACTTACATCGAAGGACGTTACCATTGTGTGTTTTGTTAACCTCTTTTGCATATCTTATACGCCAGCCTTGTAACAGTTTGCTTCTGCGTCTTAACACCTTTAGCCCCCCGAGGATTTTTCCCAAGTATCATTCTACTAGAACATCAGTCTTGAACTTGTGCCTTGAGCTTGTATGTTTGCAACACTCGTTCCTCCTTTGTAATGTAATATTCCTTTATTCTTTTTCCACAATTATTGAAAAGAACAAAAAAATCAAATATACCCCAAAAACAAGAAGGGAAAAGTATTTTCTTTATTGGTAGCATAATGAGTCACCCTTGGATAAAGCACATTTGTCCATTTGTTCATCAAACTATGGGATGTAGTATGAACTTAGGAAGCTTTTCTCGCTATATAGAGTTGTGTCCTCCACCATTTGGTTATCCTTCCAAACATATGGAGAGTTTGCATTGCCTCCTGCTTCGTAGACTTATGATTAACGCCATGCTTCCCGAGTCTCATGATTTGTCGTGCTATTATCCAAGGGAAGTTTGTCACCAAGCTTGAGTCGTCCCCTCCGCAATATTTCTCTTGTCCTCATACCCGACCATCTTGAACATCCAATCAAGTCCTTGTTCAAAATCATTGAAGCCTTCAGTCTGATCATCAAGATTATCAATTCCATGACCGACAAGATGTCGAAGACCTCTAGGTAGTGCATTCGTACACTCATATTACACTCCTACTCGAGTTTTGAATATTTTGAAGTTGTTTCTCAAGCTCTGAAGATCTCATCTCCAGCCATCAGGCCGAATCAACTTCTGGAAGATGGATACTCTATATGTATATCTTTCTGATTTCGAGATGTAGCTCCGTTGTGTATTTTTCATGGCTACTCTTTATAGTTATTTGACATGGATCTACAGTGTATTTGATTGGTAGCCATGATTCTATTTTATCCCAAGAATGGGTATGCCCACCTTGGTGAGACATGTGTTATTTTGCAGATGGCGCCTCCCGGTTCCTGATCCTTGGGCTCAATCATTCGACACATCAGTAAAGATTGGTAATGTATTTCGTCCATCAGATTCTCTTCTGACCTCACACATTAGGGGGAATTTTTTGTAACCCTAAATTGCACCACTCATGCTTACCTAGCATCAAGACATCTCATATCATTTCTTTGCCAAAGAACTGCTGAAAAAATCTTTGAAAATCCTCTTTTATAAAGGCCCACGTGCCCTACTCCATTACTGCATGCGTGTACACGCTGGCTGACCCAAAACAGCCCGCATGGACCGACAAAAGCATGAAAAAAGGAAAGTTTCCAATGAAACAAAAAATCTATGGGTGAGTTAACTGAAACTCCCAACCATGCATGGCTGAGGGTTCGTCCAAATACCTAGCTCCTTCTAGCCTATAAAAGAAGGGGTAGGGGTCCCATTTGGAGGAGGAAAAATATAGAAAAGAAACTCTGCTCATTTACGTATTTCCATTGTCCCAACCCTTTATCCTTTCCTTGTGCCAAAGGAGAAACAAAGCAAAGCAGTTGGAGGACAGTCGAAGAGGAGCCTGGGATCAGGTTCGCGAAGCAGTGGCCGGTCTCAACTTTTGTAAGTTGACTCATTCAAAGTAAGAAAGAAAATGATTTTCCCGTCCCAATTCATGAAATTTTTATAGTTTGATTAGTACATGTTTTGGATTTCTAACCCGTTAGTACATAAGTAGGATGCATGCGTAGTTGTTTCTTGTCTTGGATGTAGGTCAACTTTGGAAGGAGTATTGTGAACAAGTAATCAATCACAACGGAGGATCGACATCAAATGTCGGGAACGAGGTAGGTTGATCTTTTCATGCATTTACTAAGAAAATGGGATTTAAATCTAGGGATGAAGGTAGAAAGTAGTTTCTCTTTGTTCATGTCTTCATGCAAAGTATGAACTCTATTTTCTAGTCTGTAGGGAGATTTCCCTCACAACATGTGGTCTGCATAGATACATCCAATCCGAAATGGAGTTTCTGGACATCTTTTCCTTGGTAGCGGCCTACCATATGTCATCAAAATCGAGCAAAATCTTAAACAAAAGACACGACAATTTAGGCTTGGGAACCCCTCACAACAAAATAAAAGAAAGGATGGCCCCAACCCGCAGAAAAAATGACAGAGAAAGTATGGAAAACCTCAGGACAACCAGTCCAAGCCACAAACAAAGAAGGACATTGAAAAGACAAAGAAAGATAACGGTAAGTGGTGTGACTTCCATAAGAGCCCCTAACATAACACTGTTGATTTCTTCTCAAAGCAGTTGCCAGTGGCTGAGGTGAAAGCCTATGAATCATATGAAGGTTCTAAATCTAATTCAGAAATAGAAAGGGGTAGACGGATTATTGATGCTGAACCTAGTGCTACCGTTTCTACCACCAAGCTCCATCCTGGTGAACCAAATGAGCAAGAGGAAGGAAAACACCTTTTTCATTCATAGATGTGGGTGAAAGGCACCCCATTGTAATTTATTCTTGATAGCGGTAGCCAAAATAACCTCATATTAGCATAGGTCGTCAAGAAGCTAGCCCTGCCGACAACATCGCACCTGCAACCCTACACCATTGGATGGCTCCACCAAGGAAGCAATCTCCATGTTAGGAAATAGTTCTTCCTATCGTATAACATCAAGCCCTTCAAAGATGAGGTATTGTGTGATGTTTCTCCTATCGAAGTTTGTAATGTTCTCTTGGGACAACCTTATTTATGGAAATGTCATGATGTATATGAGTCTAGGCTTCGTAGTGTTATTATTAATTTGAACAAGAAATTGTACAGGATACCCGAGGCAATCCCACCTAGTACTATTTCCTTGATCTCTACCTAGCAATGCAGGAAGGTAAGCTCTTAGACTAGGAAGTTTGTCTTCTTTTTAGTTCTCTCTCAGAGTGAGCGAAATATCGTAGCTACATCCAGGGCCTCCATGACCAACCTCTCCACACAATAGAAGCAAGTGGATAAGGTCATGGAAGAATACTCAGATATCTTCTCCTCACCTATCGGGGTACCTCTGCACTATTAGGTCAAGCATCCCATCGATCTGACCCCTGAGGAACTGCTACGCAATGGGCCGATGTACCTCCACTCTCTGTTAGAGAATGAGGAGATCAAGTGGTAGATCCAAGCACTTCTCCACAAGGGGCACATCCATCCCATCTCATCGCCTTGTGGGAGCCCAATCGTGATGGTGCAGAAGAAAGATGGGACCTGACAACTCTGCATTGACTACTAAGACATGAATAAAATCACAGTCATGAACTGGTACCCATTTCCATGAATCAACGACCTCCTTTATCAGCTCATGGGGGCCAAATACTTCAGTAAGATTGATCTGAAGTATGGATACCACCTGATCCCAATAGAACAAACAGATGTATAGAAGATTGTCTTCAAGTCAAAAGAAGGTATTTTTGAATGGTTGGTCATGCCCTTCGGTTTGACAAATGATCCAGCCACTTTCATGAGGATAATGGATGGTATCATGTGACCTTTCACCAATACTTTTGTAGTGGTTTATTTGGATGACATCCTCATTTACAATAAGACTTGGGAGGAACACTTTCTGTAGTTTCAACATGTTTTTCACACCCTGCAACAACACAAGCTATATGTCGACTTGGAAAAATGATCCATCGACATAGAAAGGGTCCATTACCTGGGATACATCATTGATAAAAATGTTGTACATGTGGATCTAGCGAAGATCCAAGTCATCCATGATTGGCCATCGCCAACCACACTCATTGATCTTCAAAGATTCTTGGGCCTTGCTAATTTATATCACAGTTTTGTGTTGGGATTATCCCATTTTGCATGGGCCCTCAGCCAAGTAACCAGGGGTGGTGGTAAGGAAAAATTTGTTTGGGGCCTGTCCCAACAACAAGAGTTCAATGATTTGAAGCAGTGCTTGTGCTCAGCCCCAGTACTCTCATTACCGGACCTGCAACAACCCTTTGAGATCGATACAGATGCTTCAAACTATGTTGTGGGTATCATTCTCACTCATCACGACCACCCCGTGGCCTATCATAGTGAGACACTATCAGATGTTTTCCATAATTACCCTAATTATGACAAAAAAATGTACTCCAATGTGAAATCCTTCTTCCAATGGAGACATTACATTCTTAAGAAGGATACAATCATCCACATTGATCATAAACCAATGAAATTCATGCAGACACAAGGAAAATTGTAGAATGTCTGCCATCAAAAGTGGTCCACATACTTGCAGTAGTTCCACCTCAACATCAAATATAAAACAAGAAGTACCAACTGAGTCGGTGATTGCCTCAACCGACCTCTAGTCACGACATTCACCACAATGCTATAATATTGCGGCCATGATACCTTTGGATGGCCTCACCTCTATGAGACAGACCTTGATTTCGCCACCGTCTACCGAATGTTGGGTGCAAACTTAGTGGTCACTAATTTCCATATTCAAGACGAGATGTTGTGCCATCTGGGCCATCTCTGTGTTCCATCAAGCGAGCGAGAGAAGATGATTTTGGAATCCCACTATAGTCAGGTGGTAGGACACTTCGGCATTGAAAAGATAGTGTAAGTACTACATAAACACTTCTACTGGCCGAAACTTTGATAGGATGTGGGAATTTATATCCAGTCTTACACTACCTGCGCTATTTCCAAAACCAAACAATAAGAAAAAAGGGATGTAAACCCCTCTACCTACTCCTGAGAGGCCATGTGAATCCATCTTAATGTACTACATGTTGGGCCTTCCATCCACCAAGAGGGGAAATGACTGTGTTTTTTTGGTTGTAGATCACTTTTCCAATATGGTGATTGTGGTCGCTTGTAAGAAGATAATCACAAAAAATGCACTGCCAAGATATTCTTTGAACGAGTATGGGTACATTTTTGAATCCCACAAAACATTGTCTCAGATCAGGACAGTCAGTTCCTCACGACATTCTGTTCGAGCCTCTGGTCACTGTTGGACACCAAGCTCATCAAATACACTTCTTTCCACCCCTAGACAGATGTTGAAACTAAGTTCGTCTATAGAATGATCGTGCATATCCTGTGCATGTACAATTCCAAGAACCCCCACACATGGGATGAGAGTCTTCCCTATGTTCAACATAGCTATAACCGAGCCCTACATAGCTCAACTAACCACAACCCCTTTCAGGTGGGGTCAGGATTCCAACCATTAGGTCCCATGGATGTTGCACTACCCCTTGTGGCCACCTCGACTGACTCATCCCCTGCTCCAAATGAAGCTGAAAAATCCACCCGGTTCATTGAGTGGATCCAACACATCTTCCAACAGGTTCAAGATATTTTACATAAATCCAGTGCCAAGTACAAGCAACGCCATGATCAACATTGAGTGCCACATAATTTTCAAGTGGGATACAACTTTTAGTTGAACTTGAAAAAATAATTCCTTACAGGGCCTCATCAGAAACTTCTCCCACTCCGTTATGGACCTTACACCATCACCACGGATATGGGTGATAATGATTTTGAAATAAAAATTCCCCCTTTCCTTGGCCTGCACTCAGTGTTCAACGTGGCTCTTCTTCGACCATATTTCCCACCATTATTGGACACCTCAGAGATAGAATAAAAGTTGAAACAAACTGATATCAACCTTGATTTCATACAACGGGCATCCGATGATCATATTGCGGACACATAGTTCAAGGTCACTCGACAACAAAGGATCCAACTTTATCAAGTTGTCAAAGCAGGGCAACTCCTGCATCAAGTAAGTGGCTCACCACAGGCCAAATTCAACATAAATTTTCTCATATAATGGGGGAACTCAACTCAATGGAAACCATTTATTCCTAAGGGGGGAGGATTGATCCAGATGGATTTTGTTGGCCTCCCACCTATTCCAACTAGTTCATTTTGGCAATTGTTTCCTAGTTTTTGGGTCCCTAACTTCTGGAGACGTTTTGAGGCCCTCAACAACTTTTTTAGGGATCGTCGATGGGCTATCGGATAGAAATTTCCAGAGGGCTATCGTGTGCCTAAAACGGATACCGTATGCAAAAGTTACGACCCTAGGAAGTTGATGTACTAACTTACCCCAATGGGGCCCACATGACTTTTGGTGCTTCATTTCCTAGTGTTAGGTTTTTGGATGTCTAGAGTTTTGGCATTCATGATTATTGTCAAAATGCCTTCAAAGCCTCATTGTAATGATATTCTTGCGAATTAGCGCATCCTTCACATCTCTTCTCAGAGATAAGCCACCACCATTCCAACAAGCTTATTTTCTGTTGCATTTTACAGTTTCAAGTTATTTTCTTATTAAATAGAAACCAATTTTATTGTATCTATGTTATTCTATGTTAATCATATTTTAATAATATGTATTCATTTTGTTATGCTCATAAAATCTGGATCACTTATGTAGGAAATCCATGCTACCAAAAGACAATAGAAACAGTCAAAAAGAAATACTATTGGACATCCATGAAAAAGAAGGTTGCTAATTTTATTGCTAAATGCCTTGAATGTCAAAAGGTCAAAGTTGAGCACAAACATCCAATTGGTGTGCTACAACCTTTTCCCATTCCTGAGTGGAAGTGGGAAGTTGTAACCATGGATTTCATTACTAAGATGCCTAAGAATGCTAAGCAACATGATTCTATTATGGTAGTGGTGGACAAGCTTAATAAAGCTTCCCATTTTATTCCAATGAAGTCAACTCACAAGGCAACCAACATTGTTAATATATACATGTGAAAAATTGCTAAGATGCATGGTATAGCTAAGACAATTGTATCTGACAGAGATCCCAAGTTCATATCAAACTTTTTGAAAGGGATGTTCAAAGAATTTGGAAAAAATATGAAATTTATCACAACATATCACCCCGAGACAGATGGACAAACAAAGATGGTAAATCATGTGATTGGAGATATGTTGAGGATGTATGTGATGGATAAACCATCAAAATGGGAAGGATACCTTCACTTGGTAAAGTTTTCTTACAATAATGGGTATCAAACATCTTTAAAGATGAGCCCATTTGAGACACTTTATGGTAGAAAGTGCAACACACTAGTGAGATGGTACAACCCAACAGACCGCATAGTGGTTGAGTTAGATCTGCTCCAGGAAATGGAAGAGATGATGGTGAAGATAAGGCAAAGTTTAAAATCTTCCCAAGACATACATAAATGATGCATAGATAAAGGAAGATACCACTGCTATTTTAAAGTGGGTGACCATGTGTTCTTGAAAGTAAAAGAAAGACAATGTTCCTTGAAGTTGGGAAATTGTTCTAAGTTGGCAGCACACTACTGTGGGCCATTTGAAATCCTAGAGAGGATTGGTCCTATCACATATATGCTTGCATTACTGCATCCTTATGTATTCATAATGTTTTCCATGTATCATTTCTTAAAAATTATGTACATGGTGCTAATCATATTATTGATTGGAATGTGATTTAGGGGGAGGCAGAAGGTGAATTTCGAGTGCTACCAGTTTGCATATTAGATCGGAAAAGAAAATAACTCTGGAATCTAGTCATGGAGGTAGTAAAGGTCCAATGGACTTGGTATGGTTCTGAGGATGAAACTTTGGAGTGTGAGTATGCTATACAGGTAGAGTATCCTCATCTTTTTGAATTTTTTGAAGTTTTGTATGTACATGTGTATATAATGCACCGAGGATAGTGCATAAATAAGGGGGAGGGGAATGTAATGTCCCTAATCTGAACCCCATGTGGAGGGGAATGTAATATCCCTAATTTGAACCCCACTTGGAGGGGAATGTAATGTCCCTAATGTCCCTAATAATAAATAAGGGGAGGGGAATGTTGGCATCGAGTGTAAATGTAAATGTACATATAGGTTGGTGAGCCATTGGCACCAAGTTGTGGTTTTGCATGCACCTGAGTAGTGCATGAGGTTTGTTTGTCAAAGAAAGGGGTTCACACATTTCATAGTGTTGTGTGTGAGGATGACCAAGTCACACATAATGTATTTGTTGTGTGTGTGTGTGTGTGTGTAATTGAGGTCGGAGAGCCTGTGTGGTTATTGGGCTGGTGAGCCGAGATGTAAATAGGCCAACGTGCCTTTCCTTGAAAATGTAATCACACTCAAGTTATTAATAATATCACATTGTTGCGTGTAGATATATTATAAGAAAAGAGACAGAAGGATAAACTCCACCAGAAAAGGGAAAAGTGGGAGCTAAGCCAAGGGAGCTTAAGTCCAAGGGAATATTTTATTAATATTTCCAAAAAGTGTAATTTATGGATAATTATTTGTCCTAAGTTCCCGAGGGATGGGAACAAGTCACCAAATGGTTGGGGCTAATTATGAAAGTGAAAAGTGTCTATTTTAAGGAATGCAATATATATTGTTGGCCTTATTGTATTTTGGGGGGAGGATTCACTCATTCCGAGAAGGGGGAATCACTCATTCCATCATCTTTCAGACCAACTTTCCTCTCCGAAGGAATCCGTGTCTTGTTGTAACTTACTACCATTGTATAACCATGTGCTTGGGAAGACTTGTATGCTATCGAAGAAGCAAGTTTTCAAGTGCATATTATGTCGAAGAAGTGGGATTTTAGGCCCGTGTGTTGTTTAAGAAGTGGGTTATCAAGCTCGTGTGTTTTTGAAGAAGTGGGTTGTCAGGCCCATGAGTATTCTCTCCAGTTGCGAGATTTGTTGGGAATTGTTCCCTCATGCATTGGGAATTAGTTGGAGTGTTTTGAGACTTCATTTCTGGCCTGTTGTTGAAGCCCTAGAAGGGAAGTGGGGCAACCAAAGGACTATTGATCAGAGAAGGGACACATTTCTTGGGGTGGGACATGCATGTGGGGAATGAGGGACTGTGGACTAGTTGTAGTATTGGGCACCTTGGAATAAGAAATTTTGTTTTTGATTAGAACTTAGCTTGGCATTAGGAATCCTTTTGCGCTAGTGGAGTTTAAGCCCCAGCTTAGGGGTGACCTGTTGCTGAGAGTTTATGAGCAACAAATTTTATGGATGGGAGGAACGTTCGAGTTATTTATGTTGGAGAAATTTCTATTTTCGGCACACTAGTTCAGTGGGAGTTAACTGACTAGTTATATTTTAGAATTTATCATTTTATACCATCACTATTATGAATTCATTCATAAGATAGGATGTCATTGCCTATATGAGTGAATGTCCCTCACTCATTGAACAAATCATAATATACATTGATTCTCATTCTTCATATTGTATCTCTCTTCCTTTTCTTGATAAGCTTTGTTTGTGCATGCTTTAGCTAGGTATCCTGTGTAGGTTCCATGAAACACTAACATGGTATCAGAACTGGGTTGCTTGGAGAAACCCAAAAAAGCCAGAGAAGAGTGAAAGAGGATTTGAGTAAACCTAGTTTTCTCCATCGTCGTAGCCTATCCCTATTGAACGGTGCAAAAATTGGAATCATCACAACCTATCCCTATCGAAGGGTGTAATGATACAATCATCACACTTTATCCTTCTCTAGGGTGAAACGATTCAGCTTCCCTCCAAAAAATTGGTTTTTTGCAGTAAAATAGTCATATCTCGAAATCCGCGATATGGGTCAGGCTGAAATTTTGACAAAAGATGTATAACATAGGGATGCTCATGATAAAAAAAATATCCAAAACCCAAATGATATTTTATGAGATATATCTGTTTTATCATATCTATAGTTTCCATAGAACCGTTTGTCATATCTCGGAATCCACGATCTGGGTTTTTAGGATCTTTTCAGAATCAATAGCAGGGATGGAGGTGATGCAACTTATTCAATCAACTCTGGTGATAATAATCACACCGTTCAACTATTTTGAATGGAATTCGAAGGCCGCATTCCAACTTAAAAGAAAAGGAATGTATAATTTGATGACGACGACAGAAAGAGAACCTACATCAGCGCTTGAGAAGACCAGATGGGTGAACCGTAAGGATGAGGCGAAAGGACTAATTATTGAGTTAATATCCATTTATCTATGGTTTCATGTTTCTGCATGCAAGACTCAAAACAATATCTGGACCACCTTGGAAGGACTCTTTGAAAAGCAGGATGAGATGCGAGGTCATATGCTTGAGGTAGAGTTGAATACCTTAGACCCTAAATTTTTTGATAATATACATGATTTCTTTACTAAATTTAAGTCTTTGATATTGATCTTGGTTGAATGTGGTATTTTCAAGTCTACACATGAGAACCAACTTATTCTAACAATATTGGCCAAGCTAGGATCAGAATACGTTGTATATGTCTCCAATTTCCATTCTGGTAGATGTCTTTTGGGAGCAAATTGGAAAATTCCTATAATGGCCCAGTTCATTGAGTCTCTCACACAAGTGAAGACAAAAATCATATAGATGAGCCTCATGAAAGATCCCAAATCACATGCACTCACCATGCATGTTGGAAAAGGGTCATCCAATCGGAAATCAAAGCAGAAACGAAAGGAGTTATTACATCCAATGTCAAAGAAGGAGGGATATTCCAAACCCTTTAAGGATTCTTCAGGTTCCAAAGGTTCTTCAAATTCCAAAGGGAAGAATAAGAAGGGAAATAATTTCACATATTGCAATAAACCGAATCATGAAAAATCCACATGCATGAAGAAACAAATTGATCTTATGACACATGTACTTCAGAAGAATAACCTTGGAGACTTCATTCCTGATGGAGCCAAGAAGAAGAAGGAAGAATACCATGCGCCTAAGAAAGGTAATCCTCATGCTATGGTTGAAATTAATTCCTCATCCGATTCATGGATTATAGATTCCTACGCATCACATCATATGGAAACTAAAGAGGAAGTTTTTACTTCTTTAAGTTCATGCTCTGGACCTCCTACTCTCATGGGGTATGATACTCCAATAACAATTGCAGTAGAGGGAAGAGTGGAACTCCCTAATGGAAGTTTTGAGAATGTTTTACATGTTCCAAATATTTCTATAAATATGCTCTCATTTTATCAGATCACTCAAAAAGGTAAAAGGGTTGAATTTACATCAGATTCAGTTACTATACTTGACATGCATGGCAGTTCCATTATTGCAGTTGGTGAGGTAGATCACAAATCATGGTTGTATAAGTTCACTAAGTTTACTGACTATGACTCTTCTTTGCTACTTACACATGCTAATGATAGTAGTAGAGTATGGCATGAGATATTTTCTCTTTTAAACTTTAGGTACATGCAGTGACTTTCCAAGCAAGGAATGGTCAAAGGCTTGCCCAACATTCACTTTTATGAAGGGGTTTGCGAAGGATGCATTCTTGGCAAGCATCCTGAAGAGAAGTTTGAAAAGGGGAAGGCAATGAGAGCCTCCTCTTCCTTGGATCTTGTTCACATTGATCTCATGGATCCATCAACAAAGAAATGTATTTTCTTACATTTATTGATGATTACTCACGCTATACTTGGGTTTATTTTCTTAGACAAAAGTATGAAGTTTTTGAGCATCTCAAAGACTTCAAATCTCTAGTAGAGACACAAATCGGGAAGAAAAACAAGATGCTTCATAAACAAAATGGGGGGAAGTATATCAACAAATATGTTCTAAATCTTTGTCATGAAGATGGTATCCATTTGCAACACACAGTTCCATACACTCCACAACAAAATGGAGTTGCTGAAAGGAATAGCAGGTCTCTAAAGGAGATGACCAGTTGCATGTTGCATGCAAGATCACTTCCTTCCAAGCTTTGGGCTGAGGAACTTAACTGTGTTTCTTACATAAAGAAAATATCACCTCACAGATCTATTGAGGATAGGACACCTTTTGAGGCTTGGACATGTGACAAACCAGATTCCATACACTTCCACATATTTGGATCTAGAGCATTGGCCCATATTCCTTCTGAAAAGAGGAAATTCTTAGATCCAAAGAGCACACCTTGCATCTTTGTGGGATATCCAAATGGTGTGAAGGGGTACAAATTGATTGATCCCTCTACAGATCGACTCATCATTGAGCGTGGTGTTCAATTTGAGGAGAGTCCTTTGCATGCACCTCTAGTGCAACATGCAGAGACTCTTGTGCTTCCATTAGTTCTAGACATCAGAGATGATGATTCCACACACTCATATGCTAGATATTCAGACACATATTCATAGGATTATGTACATGGAGATGATCATGTACTACAACCAAATGAGGATCCAACATCAGAGCTTCAACAAATGCCCAAGTGGGCACAATCCACACTTCAAGCAATAAGCAACCTTTTAGGGGATCCATTGGATTCGAGGAGGACTTGATATCAGCATGTGGATCCTTCTCACATAATTTTATCTTCTAAACCAATGATTCCCATGCATTTCTATATGGTTCAATATTCTGATCCACATACCTACAATGAGGTTGTTGGAAATACACTACGGGAAGAAACCATGCAGGAGGAGAATGGCTCTCTCCTAGAGAATCAGACTTGGGATCTGGTTCCACTTCCACTACGGAGGAAAATTTTCAGATGCAAATGGGTCTATAGGACCAAGAGAGAAACAAATGGTCAGGTGAGAAAGTACAAGGCCAGATTACTTGCAAAAGGATTTCAGTAGATTCATGGGATATATTATGATGAGACCTTTTCTCCTGCAACAAAGATGGACTCCATTCACTTGGATCTAGACATTGCATCAACCAAAGGATGGGAAGCTCACCAGATGGATGTGAAGAAATATTTTCTTCATGGTGACCTTTCAGAGGAGATCTACATGGAGCAACTGTGGGGGTTCATTCATAACTCATCTTTAGTATGCAGACTAAAGAAGTCTCTCTATGGCCTCAAGCAGGCACCTAGAGAATGGTATGAAAATATGGATTCTTATTTGTTTTCACATGATTTTGTTAGATGTAAATATGATTCTAATGTTTACGTGTTGAGGAATACTAACTCTGTGATTATTTTAGTACTCTATGTTGATGATAATTTGATCACTGGTAGCTCTGCTTCAGCCATTCCTTTGGTCAAAGATATTTTTCATGACAGGTTCTCTATGAAGAACAAGGGTCCACTACACTTATTTATTGGTCTTGAGATCAGTCAGGATGCTTTCGACATCAAACTTTATCAGGATAAGTATGTCAGGGATATTTTGGATATATTCCACATGACTGACTATAAGTTTGCACCTACTCCCTTCTTATCTGGGATCAGACTTGAGGATGTTGGGGATACACCATTAGTGGACATCACTTTGTATCGACAGTTGGTGGGGAGTCCTTTGTATCTCACCCACACCCATCCAGATATCTCATATGCGGTAGGAGAAGTTTCCAGATACATGCAGGAACCCCATGATATGCATTGGAAGGCTTCCAAGTGCATCCCCAGATATGTGTAGGGCACCATGTTTTATGGGATTCACTATGCAGTTGGTTGTGCATTAGATCTCATAGGCTTCATAGATTCATATTGGGTTAGTGATAGCACAGATCACAAGTCCACATCCAGGTACACTCTCATTTTGGGGTCAGGCCCAATTTGTCGATCAAGTAAGAAGCAATCAACCATTGCTTTATCTTCCGCAGAGGTTGAGTACATACGAGTATTCACCTATGTCATTTATACACTTTGGATTCAACACTTCCCTACCAAACTTGGTATCTAGTTTCACTGTCTGACTATCATATGGTGTGACAATAAGAGTATGTTGATATTTTGCAGAGATCCAGTACAGTGACAACGAACCAAACACATTGAGGTCCACATGCATTTCATCAGATATTTAGTACATGTCAGGATCATTGATTTGTGTTTATGTCCTTCCTCTGAATATACTGTAGACATATTCACCAAGACCTTCACTGAGAAGAAGTTTCAAAATTTGCAGGATCGTCTTGTAATGAAGAACACAGTTTCCTAGAAACTTCCTTTTCTTCTTTTGATGCATTGTCTTTTGAGGGGGGGTTTTGTTCCCATGTGGTTTTCCTTCTTTCATCACTTTTATTCATTGTTCATTAGTTGCATTGTACATGAGTACCTAATATGGCCTAGTAGCCGGGACTCATTTTTTACTCCATAGTGATGTTCAGGGGAGGTGTTGGAGAAATTTATATTTTCGGCACACTAGTTCAATGGGAGTTAATTGACTAGTTCTATTTTAGACTTTCTAATTTTATACCATCACTATTATGAATGCATTCCTAAGATAGGATGGCATTGACTACATGTTATAACCCTAAAATGCACCATACAGGTTTACCTGGCATCAGGCCAACTCATGCCTCTTCCTAGCCAAAGCCATGCTGAGTAATTCCTCAAAATTCACTTGAAAACAAG
>JZKD02S1387057.1:512914-540201 GCA_000966675.3 Picea glauca
AAAGGGGTTGAGATTTTGGGTAGAAGGTTAAAGGGTAAATCTGAAGGGTCATGATCTGCATATAGGCTTAGAACCCTAGCTTATTAGTCCGTAGGGTAAAATACCCAACAACACTACATGAGTGAATATCACTCACTCATTAAACATATGATAATATAAATTGATTCTCATTCTTCATATTGTATCTCTCTTTCTTTTCTTCATAAGATTTGTTTGTGTATGCTTTAGCTAGGTCTCCTGTGCAGGTTTCCATGAAACACTGACATTTTGCATTGTTGGTGACTTTTCATAAAAGATAAGTGTTCTTTATGTTCTTGTCTCATTTATTGTGTGCTTAATTATCTATGTATGGAATGGTTTAATTCCTGTATGATGTTGTAGATAAGTAATTTTTGTTATTCTACATAATATTTCTTGCACATGTAAAGTGTGGTGTTGATATTCAATATTTGTAGTTGTACATGCTGAGTATGATAGTAGTTATTAGTTATTCTTTTTCCATTAACCTTATAATAATGGTCACAAGTCTTCGAGGTGAGGTTAGAATGGTCGTTCATGCAAGGAGATATTATGTGCACACAATAGGATGGAATCATTGTGCACACAGGGAAGTCACCCACACACACAGGGAAAACATAATTTGCATGTAACACCAAAAGGGTTATGCATGAAATAGGGATTACATGTTCAGAGTGGATTATACACATAGTAATGCTTGTGTGTTCAACATTCTTGTACATGAATTTGCATTGTTTTATTTCCACTATTATAAGTTGTGTCAGATGAGGAAAGTTTGTGTGGTTCGAACCAGCTTGGGGTCATGCATGCTATTTCAAGTATTTCCGTGCAGACCAAGGTTACATAGTAGAATTTGTGCACCATATTTTGGAGTAGCATTGCTCATAAGTAAGTTGGGGACATTAAATTGTGGTATCAGAGTGCAAGAAGTTGATATTTGTGTGGCTTGGCCCAACCTGGGTGGTTGGGGATGTTACACTATAGAATTCGTATATAACATCTTTAATAATTTGGTTTTTTCACACAATTCTACTCTACCATTCCTTATGTCGTTATCTACCTTTAGAGTTTTAATATCTCGGTTTTGACCTTTGGATATATTAGATGGAATTATGTATAAATTGTAAATAGTTTTTTATAATGGTGAAGTCGATCCATATGAGCTTTGGAGCTCAAGGCCAAGGCTAGAATAATGAATGCCTAGGCATGTGATTGCGATAATTATGCTTTCTATGTACAATGTGGTGGACCTTCAGGTTTCCATGGTATATATATATATTTCAAAAAATAATATAAAGGCACAATATCACCGCAAAGAGCACAATAGGGAAATGAGTCCACTAGAGGGGAAGAGGAAAGGGGGGCCTAGGAGGGGTTGGAAATAATTCTATGTTACCTAATCACTTCTATCTTTTTTATCATGTGGTTTATTTTCTCATCAATCTTCTTTGATTTAGAATATAATCATTGAATGTATGTGGTGGTTGGGAAGGAAGCCTACTTCACATACTATCAAAGGCATAGGCATTGGGTACAATCATCATGGGGACGTGAAAGATACCATTTTAATGGAAATTTTAACCTTCCTTCATACTCATGCACACTTTACCCTTTCTAATTTGAATGTACTCATTCACATATTCTCATGTCCAAGCACCAATGAAGTTTTGAAAATTACAACCTCGTGTTTTAGTCTAAGATACAAATCTTAAAATGACCAAAACTAGCTATGGGAAATAAATCTATGAACATGGGAAGGGAGATGGATCGTTATAAAGGTGATTAATGGCTGGGTTGTTTAGGAAACCTCACTTTCCTTTGTTAATTATTTCTCATTGTATGCCCTAGAATGAAGGTATATTTATGTGAGGTTATTCCAGAAGATAAATGATAGAATGGGTTATTCTTGCCTACGTTGAGAGGACTAGAAAGAAGAATCCTCTTATGGAACTGTTGAGTAGAGAAAATATATGTATTCCTTATGATGTGTAGGTAATGGATGAGAATACCATAAATGTTTGATTGTTGGATGGTTGCTTGGACTATTTAGTTGTGAACATATTGATTGATCCTAAGAGTAATTGGGTTGAGTGAGTGACCTGTGATTTTGTACTTATATTTCTTCACCATGGTGTCCTTGTACCCTGACTTGGGCATGGAATCTGCAATGGATTCCTTTATTTGGATGGAATTTCTCTCATACACAATGAGTTTCTTGGACCATCTTGGTTAAAATAAGTGTGCAATATTTTCTATGTTATCCTTGTTTATAACTTTGTAATTTAAGTTTAATTTCTATGTATGAATGAAAATTTAAATGGAATCCATAGATTAAATGAGTTTATGCATACTTATTTCCATTTCATTAATTAACTATATTCATGTGTGAATTCATATGGATTTATAATTTAATGGATTCAAATGTATATTGAAAATTTTGAATCTGCGTAATCTTGACATGGGAAGTGTCACATTGTCAACATCATAGATTCCCATGATGAAAGGGCCTAGTTAGACCTTCCTCTATTTGGTATGAAAACCCCTCCATATTATGGCCTCATTGTCATCATTGTATTTTTATAATTTTAATCTAAAATGCATAATGTATTTTTCTAGAGTAATCTAATAAACAAAATTAAAGACATGGAACCAACAAAAATAAATGTAGGAAATAATAGGAACAAATTCATTGAATTATAGATCATATAAAATTTCAGACCACTAATAGTAAATTGAGGTGAACTGACAATTGGGACTGGAAGTTACAACCTTGTATCCATTTGTTCGTGAAATAAAATGTGATAAAGAAAGATTAGAGATTGAATACATGAGAGAAATCTACAATAAACATATATCAATTCTCAAATCCTTTAAGACCACCATGAACAATGGGGATAGTCTACACTAGTCTCACAACAAGACTAGAAGTCTCCAACAAATTTGGTCAAAAATGGTAAAATATAGAAGAGAACATAAAAATACAGTGAAACCCAACTTCTATTAATGGATAAGATAGAAAAACATTGTAGAACACAAACTGGCGGAATGGGATAGCTTATCTCTGAAAAGAAAGAGATGTTGGCTATGCTCATTCGCAAGAATATTTGCATCACACTCCATTTCATTATTAAAGGGCCTCCTTCACCTCAATTATATATGAGAGATTGAGAGGAGAAAATTTCCCATGATGCATGTGGGATAAATTAGTTTAAGTTTATAAAATTCCATAGCCATGTAAAATACTAGGACTTCCCGGGCGGTCACCCATCCCAATACTACTCTATCCTAAGTATGCTTAATTGCAGAGTTATAATTTGATCTGGTGCATTAACGATATGCTATAAGCATGTACACAAGACCACTAGGAAATCATTACATGATGTCTGTAATTAACAAATGAAGATGGCATTACATTCCATTCCCCATCAAAAGCGTGAATACCATGGTTTATCAAAACCATATACTTGAAATCTTGATTCAGTGGAAAAGGTGGGTGGACACCGAGATCCACTTGGATCATTCCTCCCCCCTTAGGAATCAATGGTCCCCATTGCATCAAGTTCCATTGGGAGATGGAGATTTGTTTTTTGAAATTGAACCTTGGTGAGCCACTTTCCTTGTTGAAGTAGATGTCATGCTTGCACTTTGCCTGTGGAAGGATGTCATAAACCTATTGGAGGTGTTGGATACATTCAACATATTTGGATATATGATCTTCCTTGGTCTAAGTGTGGGAGGATTCTATCGGTGAAGATGCAACAAGAAGAGCTATATCAATATTGGGGGCTAATGGTTGGAACCCCAAGCACACATGAAAAGGGTCATGGCTAATAGAGCTATGCTGAACATATGGAAGACCCTCTTTCTCTTTGTGGTCCTCTACAATCTTGTTGATCCTCTTCTGGTGGATATAAACTTCTTGGGTTGAGGATGTAGTGGTCGCAATGACCTTCTATTCACCTTTTGAATGGATCATGAAGAGGGAAAACTTTGTGGTCTGAGAGATTACTTTGCAGCTGAGATCAATGAAGTGGCACTAGTTGGAGATACCTCTGGTACCCTGTAGAGCTCACCTCCCAGAGTAACAATGACATGGCGGGGTCGAGACTCATAGATAGTGCGATGTTTCCAAATATATGGTTGTCCTAAAATAACATCACAGACTTCAAGTGGGGAAACATCACACACTACCTCATCCTTGAAGGGATTGATGCCATAGGACATGAGACATTGTTGCCTAACACATATCTCTCATCTTGAGCTCATCCATCCAATCGTGTATGGTTGGGGGTGTGGCATCGTTGGAAGATTTAATCTCTTGAAAACTTTGGTTGAGATCAGGTTCTTCTAACTCCCGTTGTCAACAATGAAATGCAGTGGGGTCCCCTTTACCCACATCTGTGAGTGGAAGAGGCTCTCCACCTCCTTAATCTCCTCTAATTCTTCTGTTTGTATTGTTGTGGCTACCATGGTAGCAGTGGGTTCTACATCGATGATTTGTTTCCCTTTATTGTGCTTTGAATCAAAGTCCAAGTCTGGTTTCGATTATTTTTCTTTGAGCTCGAACACCAATGATTGTTTCGAGCGACATTCATCGATGTTGAGCCAGGGGTTGTTGTGTAACTCACACCACTTTCTGGTGTCTTTCTTAGACTTCTCGTTACCCTTCTTTTCCTGCATATTGAACTGGCTCTCGTGAGGTTGAAATTCATTTCTCTGCCCTTCATTTTGTGAGTTAGGTTTTCCTTTGACATGATCTCGTTGTGGCATATTTTCAACCCTAAACTCCCGCTTACTCTACTACATGAATTTATTCTCAATTTTGAATGCATATCGATAAGTATCTCCCAGTGAGGGGATGTCGAAGAAATCCATCTATGTTTGGATGTACCTACGCATACCACTGCGATACTTCAAAACCAGGTGCCGCTCCGAGTCTTTGATACCCATCTTGGTGCACAAGGTATGAAATATGTTAGTGTAATCCAACACCATCTGATCTCTTTTTTGGCATGGAGTCATCCATCTCATGTATTGGCCATCATATTTTTCGACAGGGTATAAATCCTCCTTTAGGGAATCTACAAAGGCCACCCAAGTGGGTTTTCTTGTGAATGGTGTGGATTCATCTGCAGTATACCTATCCCAATAACCTTCCCACCAAGCTCTGACATGGGGCATGGATTTAAGAAGCACAAAGGTGATATTTTCACTTTCGGAGAAATTTTAGACTGAGTAATAACCTTCTAGCAGATCTAACCATTTTTCTAGAGCATTTGCATATATCTAGCCTTTAAATAAGGGGATATCAAAATTGACTTGTACCTTGAAGAGTGTCATACCTATGAAATGGTTTCTTGTAAAAGATGCCTTGACCACCACCATTGGTAATCTTCGAAGGATCTGAGCGAAGTTGGCCATCATCTCGTTCCTTTGTCGCATGAGGGCTTCCTCGAGCAATGTCTTGAAAGGATATCCTACTCTGTCACCTCTCTTTTATTTTCTTCCACCATGTGAGGTCGCTTGGGCTAGCGAGAGAGATTTTCCTCAAGCGAAACTAGCTTGAGACCCAAATATTTATATCTTGACCTCGTTGGGTGCCTGCTCTGAGAAATGACAAGGAGAATATTGTTATGATACCACTGATACAGATTATTTTGAGAACGGAACTAGAAAAAAATAAAAATATAGCAGAGAACAAAAAAATACAGTGAAACCCAACTTCTATTAATGAATAAGATAGAAAAACAATGTAGAACACAAACTGACAGAATGGGGTAGCTTATCTCTGAAAAGGAGATGTTGGCTATGCTCATTCACAAGAATCTTTACATCATACTCCATTGTCTACTTAAATGGACTCCTTCACCTCAATTATATATGAGAGAGTGAGAGGAGAACAATTCCCATGATAAATGTGAAATAAATTAGTCCAAGTTTATAAACTTCCATAGGCATGTAAAATACTAGGACTTTTCGGGTGGTGCATTAACGCTATGTTGTAAGCATGCACATAAGACCACTAGGAAATCATTACATGATGTATGTAATTAACAAATTAATATGGCATTACATTCCATTCCCCATCAAAAGGGTGAATATAATGGTTTATCAAAACCATATGCTTGAAATCTTGATTTAATAGAAAAGGTGGATGACCAGTACCGAGATCCACCTAGATCACTCCATTAACTTGAAGTCAAATTACAAAGTCCAATAAAATCCCTTATACATGAAGCAAGAGTCCCCATTATACAAAATAAGATGACTTCTGGTATTTCTTGTGACTTTTGGCCTTCTAGCCTCTATTTGTCTCTTCAACCTTACATGCTTTTTTCCTGTTTTGAAAAATAGATTATGATGATGTATTAGATTCATCTTATAGTGCTTATGGGTCTTCTCTCCTACTTGGTTGTCTTTATCATTCTTGTTGCCTCTATATTCATGTGCATACAAGTGTTTTGTTATCTTGTTTTAAAATCTATATATTTTCTCTTCATTCTTTGGAACCTAAAGTTTTCAAACAAATCTGCAGCATGAACCTTGGGGTGTGAGTGTTGAAGTTATTGACTTGAGGCTCATTGGATCCTATTGGTTCTCTCATTCCTTTTGCCAATATTCTATTCTCCAAATCTTTCACATGTGAGTGAACACATATCATTAATTCCATTTAAACATTTAAACATTAAATTAATACCAACCTTGCTAATTATATCAATTTTGTGGTGGTAGTATCGCATAAGGATTATTCTTTCATAATTCCTCTCGTTACCTAGTTCCTTCTCAGAATCCGTGAGATAAAAATTTTGAACAACCTATTATCAATGCGTTAATATTCAAAATCATACCTTTAAATTACATGGATATAAATCTCTTTGAAAGTTTGAGGCATAACCATATCATTCGTGTATTCTTAGTAAGAAGAAATCCTCATAGATGGACACTAGCACTGAGATATTATGGCCCACACTACAATCTAACATCTTTGCATTTACTTCAAGTATAGAGTTTGGTTGGAATATTTTCTTGTAGCCTTCCCTCCAACTTTGCAATGACAACATGGGATCTTTGAAATCTTGTTTTAAACATCTCTTCATTTTGTGATAAAATGTGTGTCAGCTATAATATTCACCCCCAATCGAAAGGATAGAGTTTGAGATGAGCATAAAATTTCAAAGGTTACATATTCAAATTATAATCATTCTTCTTCAAAGAGGCTTATTTGTTACCGAAACTAGAGGACACGAGTTTTGAACTTGGGACCTCTCTTTTGCAATTTTTTTTATGCCAACCAATTTATCTAATCTTGTTTAAAGTGCATCCACAAAGAATTTATTTTTGAATCTCCTTTACTATTTTAGTTTTTTTATTTCTTACAACATATTATGCCTAGCAATATTTTGGAGAGTCCAACCATGTATTTTTGAATGATAATGAATAGTAGTATACAACCAATATCCCATCATTCACCCCAAAATCTCAAAAACAAACAAAAAAAATAAAAATAAACCTTTGTTTCCAAAATCATGAAGTTCTGGTGTAACTTTATTGTTTTCAATTTCATAATGCCACTAGGTTGGAAGACTCGATGTTAACTCCAATTCATCACTGCACATTTTTTACAAAATCCCAAACATTTGACAAACCTTTATTGGTATACCACTAGGCTCACCCATCTAGCTAAGTTTACAACTGCATGCGTGCCTCCTACAAGAAATCCATTACCAACAAAACATGCATCCATTTCCTATGACATTATTCAATATCTCTTTGTATATAGTTCTTAGCATTCTCTCTACTAATCTAAGCTCATGATGCATCGATACGTACATAGATAGGAATGATGGTTCATTTCCCTTTATATAGTTACACAACATTTTATATAGATTTTTTTCATTTTAATTTTTGTTTTTATTTTAAAATATAAAAATATTAAATTTATATTTAAAAATCTTGTTTTAAAATATAAAAATATTAAATTCATATTTAAAAATCATTATCAAGATTGTTTGTTTCATTTTTCTAAACCTATTTTGATGATTATAATATTTTCTATTTTCTTTTTTATATCATCTTTTCTAGGATCCTTCCCATACATCCCCACTCTCAGCAATAATTATGATATTTTTTATTCGTTTTGTACTTTTATACCATCCTGGAGAGGGTGCCTACCACACATCCTCTACTCTGGACACTTGCCAAATAATTATTCCTTGTGTTGCATGACTTATGAAAGTAAATTGTTTTTAAAGTGATTTATTGTTAATCAATGGTGATGTATTAAATGCTAACATTTCTTGAGATGGATGTTCATGATTTATTTTATTTTTTACTTAAAGAAAAAAATGGAATGGATGGAGTTATGATATTTTTGAAAAATGAAAGGTTTTTAAAATGGTGATATAAAATTAGAAAGATTTTTTTTTGTTGCTTGAATTTTTTGGAGATGAATATTATGTAAATTTATGAAATGTATAATGGTTTGTGTGGACATGATCCAGATTATATTGAGAATGGAATGAGATACAAATAAAAATATATCATATAACATATAAATACAGTGAAATAAAACTTATATTCTTGAATAAAGTAGCAGAATATTATAGAACACAAATTGGTTATAATGGCGGTAACTTATCTATGAAGAGAAAGAGATGTCGAATACGCTCATTTGCAAAAGATGATTACAAGGAGGTTGAAAAATGGTCTTTTATCATGAATCCTAAAGGATAGAGGGGAAAACCCCCTAAACATCAAAACCCTAACCCTAGAAGATGAAACACCAAAAGTATTATGGGCCTCGAGGTGGTTAGTTGATACATCAACTTCCTAGGGGTGCAAATTTTGCATACGATCTCCATTTGTGGCATACAATAGCTCATTGGAAATAAATATACTAGGAATACATCTTTTAGTTGGGACTAGAGCACATAATAACAATCCTGAGCCTCCCAAATGTCCAAAAAACATTGTTTAGGGCCTCAAAACAACCTTGTAAGTTAAGGACCTGGAAAACTATAGAAAAAATGCCAAGAATATATAGAGCTATTGAGTGAGTGGAAGAGGTGGAAGGCCACCGATATCCACGTAGATCAGTCATATCCTCTTAGGAAGTAATGTTTTCCATTGCATAGTGTTCCCTCATTAGACAGGGAAACTTCTACTAAATTTGGCTCCTAGTGAGCCACTTGCATTGGTGAGGAAGTTTCCCTAGTTTGACGACCTCATAGAGCTGTATGTTTTGTTGGCGAGTGAATTTCATTTGTGTATCCATGATTTTATCAAGTTTATCCTAGTCAAGGAAATGAGGGTTGATTTTTGTAGGGGCCAAGTGTTCAACTACCTATGAGGTGTCCAGTAGAGGTCGAAAACATGGGCAAAGGAGATCCACATTAAAGATTGAATGAAAACCAAGAAATGGGAAAATACTCAATTCACAAGCATTCTCACCTACAACCTTGGTGATGGTGTAAGGATCATATTGAATGGGCAAACCTTGTGATGGAGTCTTCCAAGATGCTCTTTCTACAAATGTAACTAGACCTTATCACCAACCTAGAACTTGCATAGAACCCGATGTTAGTCATGTTGTTTCTTTTACCTGGAATTGGCTTTCCATAAGATATCATGGACTTGTTTGTGGATGTGTTGAATCTACTCAAAAAATATGGCTACCTTATTAGCCTCAATTTTAGTATGGTAAAATTCTTCTTGTGTGATTGCAATGCATAGAGATATGTCATTTGGGGCCAATGGATGGAACTCCAAGCACATCTGAAAAGGGTTGTGGCTAGTAGACTTATGAAGGGTTTGATTGTAGCTATGTTTAACATAAGAATGGATCTCATCCCATGTGTGGAGATGTTTGGATTTGTACATTCTCATGATATGCACAATCATCATGTTGACTACCTTTGTTTGTCCATCGGTTTGGGGATGGAAGGTAATTGATTTGGTGAGCTTGGTGTCCATCAATGACTATAGAATAGCTTAGAATGTACTCAAAAACCTTCTATAATGCTATGAAATAATAGTCTATGGTATCCTAAAATGAACCCAAACACGCTCAAAGAAGAGCTTAGCAGTTGCCTCAACTATGATACTCTTCTTTCAGGGTGTCAAAATTGTCATCTTAGAGAATCAATCAATGACCTCAAAGACATAGTTCTTACCACGCTTGCTTGAAGGTAGATCAGACATGTAATCCATGGATATGGACTCCCAAGATCTATTAGGATTAGGAAGAGGGGTGTATATCCATTTTTTTCTTAATGGTGGGTTTGGTGATGGCACAAACAATGCATGATATAATATACTTGTTGAAATCTTATTGAAGGTTCAACCAATATAAATAATTTTGTAGTACCACCACTATTTTTTCCATGCCAAAGTTTCCTTCCACCCAGTTGTAATGAGATTCCAAAATCAACTTCGCATTCTCACTTGAAGGAACACATAGATGGCCCAGATGGAATAGCATCCCATCCAAGAGATGAAAGTATGTAACTAGTGTGTCTGCACCTAGTGTTTGATATGTGAAAGAAAATTTAGGATCATTGCAATATAACTGGGACGAACCTAAGGTCTCATGCTCACAAGAGTTGAGCATCGTGGTTAGTGTTGCAATTGGAGGTCGACTGAGGAAGTTGAAAACTTGATTGGTGTTTGTTATTGGATATATCGGTAAATGTGGACATAAATGGATCTCCCTAGATCCACCTAGATCTAGAACAAAACAAGACAAGACATGGCGCTTTCCCTAAGCTCTAATCATTGAATCTATTGTCAAAGAAAGGATGAGTAACATAATTGAATATCGCTTCCTTATGTCTTTGTTGTCTCTGTTGTCTCTGCTTCACTCCGGTGCTCTTGTGCTATTGATCCTGCAATGGAACACAAACCAACCAAAGTGAAAGCAATAATAATATATTCAATGAAAACTTATACATGTGATCAAGGAATCATGTAATAAAATGAGAGTGATTTTATAGGAAAGAAACATGCCACTATATTATATTATGATAAAGTGGAAGATACAACCAAACAACCTTGATGTCGCTAAGTTCCCTTTCGGTGGCCCTTGCTCTTGACACAAACATTTGCTCCAAGCTTGTATGAAGATGATCCATAATAACTTGATAAGTTGAGATGAAGCCTTCAAGCATCTGATGTAGAGTACCTCACACAATTCACAACCTATTCATCCTTTATCATTCCTTACTTGATCTTGCTTACTTAATTCTTAACCTTTTCCATGAGAAATCCATCATTATATAGGAGAAAGAGATATGGTTAAAGAGATCAAGATGATCCCACCAAATCAGAAAGGTGGGTAAGATCTCAACCACATGGATGCCACCTCATATTCTAGAAGATACCTTCTAGAAATTTCGTGAACTTCTTCCTTTTTCTCAGTTTTAGAACATCGTCACACCCTATCTATATAACAAAATGTGGAAACCCCGCAGGCTAGGTTTAGAGAAGCCTGTGGAAATTAGCATTTCCACACTATATAATACTACTAGCCTATGATGTCTTTCTAAAAACAAGCCTTGTGGAGTAGGAAACCAATTACTTTTCACATGGGAAATATCCTTTTGAGAGGTTGGATACATGCTTGTAGACACATCATCAGGGTAACCAAAATAATGTGTAAAATAATGCCCCCTAAAGTATGAGTTTGGAATATGTGACAACTAAAATACTTTGTAGAATGTATGTGTGTGTCAGAAACAAACAATGCACCAATCGAGAACCTGAAAACAACCAAGCATCTATGCAATATTATACCATTTATGAGGTAGGAATTCCCATGCTTAGACTACAAGTGATTTAAACCATAAATGTCAGTCATGGCCACCAATCATACACTATGGATCCATGTCACGAAAATTCTACATAGCCACTAGGAATACACTATGGATCTATGACCTAGAAAACTCAAATTCGGATATAGCCACGAGACATACAAAGTGGATCTATGTGTCAATACAAATCATAAATATTCCATCGCAACCTGGACCAAAATGATGAGATCTAGGGTATTCAATCCTTGCGTTCGTAAGTACGAGTCTAGCCATGCGATTATAGGTGCTAAAGTCGAACATGGTAGAAACCAATTGATTACCGGTCATTAATGAAAATTTTTAACAAGTGCGAGGGAAATCACCATTGATGTCAATGAATCCCAAGGTACCTTAGTACAATCCATCGAATGAAAATAAATGATCTGAAGTCGAAAAATCAATATAATCTCTCGATCAGGGACCAATGATGTGAATCCACTGTCGAAAGTGAAGAAACCTGCCATTGAGGCATGCAGGCTCTAAGGTACTAAATGATTTCTAAGTCTTATTCCTAGATGATGAGTTGAAGTTGACAGGAAAAGACTCGTCACAAGAGGGCCTTGATGTATCCACCATCAATGACGCGAAATAAGTAACAGATTTAGGGTAGATCAAAGTATGAAAATGATGTGAAAATGAAATAGGGAAGGCCGGCATGGTAAGAATTGATAACTGGAGATGGTCGACTCGATAGAAGGCTTGTGTAAGATTGGACTTCTCTTGAACATATGAACGACACGACAATGGTCTTGGCAGCATTGAGTCAAAGAAGACCCAAGATATGAACTTGCAGAAGGTCATACGAGAGACAAATGAATTTCCCAACCTAGGTTCAATGACGAAATGGGGTGTCATGTTCAAGAGCGACTATTACTGCCACTAACACAAATATAGAGACACATTTCTTTCCCAAATTTTCCCCCACCATTTCTGGCAAGTACCTTTTTATTTTTACACAAGCTTGAGGAGGATAACATATGCTTGCCGATGTAAGCTCATCCTTCAGACGAGTCCCTCAGAGTATGTTTAACAAACCCTAAGAAGGAGTGGTTCGGTCCCATATGGGTCTTTCGATGCTTGTTTAACGAGTCCAAAGATAGAAAACTCGGGGTTTTTCATGTTTAGAGAGTTGGAAAAACACTTAAAGAGAACTCTCTCAATTCCTTTTTCGTAAAGTAGTTCGATGAGACCGAAAAAGTGATAAAATATCATCCATCAAACGCTTTCTTCAAATACTTTTGCGAGCGTGAAAAGAACAAGGTCACTTGACAATATTTTTGTTTTTATGGAGCATACAAAGAGCTTAAAGGATACTCCATGAGTTCCATTATTTTCGTGTTACCATGACGAGTACGAAAAGACGACAAAAGTATACTTGGTTGCGTTCTCATGTATTTTCGAGAACGAGAATGAACAAAGACTAGACTCAAGTTTTTTCTAAAAAACCTTAAAAAGTACTTGTACATGTGACAAACAGAAAAACAAATCAAGAAAAATATATGTATTTCATTGTTCAGGATCCTAGTTCTTCCATTTGCGAGAAAAAAAAAACACTCACAAGACCATTAGACCTTTAGGTTTTGGAGAAAATGCATAAAATAATATGAAATATTAATAGAAAAAGTAAAAAATGAAATAAATATAGGTAAAATCTCTTTTTTACTATTTCATTTGTATTTTTCCCAAAACTTGCCTAGAAACCCTATTTTTACCTCAGACTTTGGTTTTTGACTTCAGGAGGTATGGGTGACCATTCAATGAATGATGTCTGCTAAAATAGTAATCTCTTTTTCCTCTTGATTTTCAATGGATTATAAATTTCATTTTTATTGGTGGAAAATTGATTTTTGAGTTGAGATTTAGGCTGGTAGGTGCATGTTGGGGCCGTCGCAGGTGAGCTATATCAGGACCTGCAGAAACCATAAGTTTTCGTAGGTGGCCCGTGGTTCACCTGCGGAAACCCTACACTATGTGTAATACTCCACCTACAGTGACCAACAATCAAATGTTCTTCATACGCATTTAGCCAATAAAAAATTTCAAAGCAGCAAATGAGGATGCTAACTCCCTTTTATTGTCCCAATACATGTTTTTGATCATCAAAATGTTGGAGTGGAGGGAGAGGGAACATGGAGATGATGATTTCATTTATTTAAATGACCCGGGCAATGTAAATTCCCTCCGTCAGTGTGGTTTACCGAAATTCTTTAAAATCTAGGGCATGAGGGCCCAACTGAGGTTTCTGGAGTATTTAGTCCACGTGTGGGATGTGGACCAGCACGTGTTTCATGTGGGTGCCCACGTACTATCCTTAGGTATCAGAGATATCTATTTCTTGATGGGATTATCTCGTCATGGACCTCATGTGACCTTGATAGGAGGCAGAGGTGGTGGTCTACCAATGAGTGAGTATCTTCGTTGATACTCGGATCCCAAGGTAGAGAGATGAAAGGGAAAAGTTTCCATCGGGGGTTTTTGGGATTTACCCCTCCGGATTATTATTTTTACCATTGCACGTATGGAAGGTAGTTCATCTCCTCACATGACACTCCAAAGATATTTTCAATATGTAGTAGAGTGCATGGAGCCTCGGGTTTTTAACTAGAGCAATGAAGTTCTTCGTAGCATGAATACACAACTGACAAAATGCAAGAGACGGGAACTGAAACAATTTGGATACGGGTCTATCTTAGTGTCTTTCTTATTGAAGATCCCCCCCCCCCCATTTACATTTATAGGTAGAGTGGGTCACACTGACTCCTTTAGACCCAAGGATGAAGAGGTGGTGCGACCTCATGGCCCGGCCTGTGGAGAGCCCCATCGTGAAGTATAATGATGTATTTTTTGACTGGTTGAGGCCTAAACTTCTGATGGTGGATGATTATGCATATGTCAGGTTGGATTTTAGAGGTGACCCTGACTTGGTTCTACCTAAGGGATTTCAGTGGGGAGATCTAGGTAAGAAATACATCAGACAAGGAATCCTTTGCCATGTTTTCTGTCTCAGTGGAGGGAAGATCACATAGCAGTGGTGTACGGGTTAGGGAAAGTTTCAAAGATTCGAAGGCTTTGTTATCAGTTTCGTCCCATATGAACTTGTAACCCTTCTTCAAGTAAATCCTAACGTTAACTCAGCGTAATTGGGGATGAATCGACGCAAAAAATTTTCCTTCCCTTGCAAACTTTGGATTTGGCGAAGTGTAGAAGGAGAAGGTAGCTTAAGGATAGCCTAAAAATTCAGAGGGTCCACCCTAATTTCATGAAGTGACACAATAAAACTCAGAATTCGGTTGGAATCCACACAAAAAACACATTTGTGTGGGTTTAAATGTATACGATAGTAATGACAGCGAATGAAAATGGCTCGGAGATGGGGTAGGTGATATTGGAAGCACATGGAATGGGCTGGTAGATCATCGAGATACGATTGTACGATTTGCTTGATATCATGAAAATCATAAGACATAGCGCGTTGAAAAGTTGCACCAACGTTCTTTAAACTAAAAGGCAATTTTCGGTAGGCAAAGGTACCCCAAGGACAGATGAAAGCGGTATTGTGTTGATCCACGGACAAAATATTAATCTAATTATAGCCGGAGAAACTATCCATTAAAGAGAATATTTCACTCCCGGCGCAATAGTCGATGATCTGGTCAATGAAGGGGGTTGGATAATTGTCCTTAGGACAATCTTTATTAATATCCCTATAATCGACACATACACAGATTGTGCCTTGTTTTTTATTGACCAGAACTAGATTGGATACCCAATTGGGTAAATCCACAAGATAGATAAAGCCAACTTTAAGAATTTTTTGGACTTCTAGCTTGATAATGGCAGCTTTAGGATGGTGGACCGGGCAAAGTCTCTACCAAACGAGTTTAGCTTCAGGGTAGGTCTTAATTTCATGCACACCAATATCGAGGTCAATACCCGACATCTCTTTGTAGCTCCAAGCAAAAACATCATGAAAATATTGAAAATAACTTTATAAGTGACGACTTCATCATCAGAACATGCGGCTCCAATGTGAACAGTTTCGATAACTCCAGGTTTAATGGATATGTCAAGAGGAACAATGGGTGAAATATTACTCAAGTTCCCTTCATAAATCACATCATGTGTTGACTCAGGAATAAAGGAAATGACAACAATGGTCGACAGAGTCGAAATCCATTGGTAACTCTCTATGGTGTGTTTCTCGAGGAAGAGAATGGAATGATGATGTCCATCGTCCCACAGGATGTCTTCCATATACATAAATGACATGATCATCTCATTCGTAGTAAATATGATGTGAAATGGATTAGGAGATGAATTACTAAGAAAGGTAGAAGGGGTTTCCCATTGAATGGATTGATAAATAGATTCAACTGGACTTAAAGGAATTTGTTTGCCATAGCAAATATAATCACCAATATCGGGTACTATCCATGGGTCATAAGACACAGGGGTTTCATGAATGGAGGTGGAAATGATGTTGATCGAGGCGACAAAAGGAGGTGGAACATCGGGTGGTGGTATTGGGAAGGTACCCATTAGAGTGGAATCTTTCAGGAGACCCACACTGACATTCTTGTACCCAGGAGGTGTCTTCAAGATAAATGTCACATTTCTAGTATGGGAATCGGAGTTGAAAAAGGCTAGTTGGTCAACCGCAATGAATTTTCCCTGATGTGGGAAACGTAGTACAAAGAAAAGGGTTGACATGAAGGAATGCATGGAATAAATCCAACTATGGCCAAGTAAGAGTTTATAGTCAAGAGGAACATCAAAGACCTCGACCTCTACGTTGACCAATTTTCCTTCCAACGTAATAGACAATGAGGGAAGAACACCGTAGGGTTTAAAACCAGAACCATTAAAAGCCTTAAGTGTATTGTGTGATTCAGTGAGGGGGGAGAGCCAATGGCTTTCCAGCAAGAAACAGACATGATGCACATCGAGTCGCCCTCATCAATAACGGTTCTACATATGTTCTTGTTCATGAGAACAACTTGAATATGAAACGATAACTGAGGAGGTAGACTTGGAATGTGATCTTCCAAGTCAAATATTATTAAATTCATATCTGTGGGATCAATTCCACCAATGGCCTTTAACAGTGCCTTCCGTTGAGTGGGACAACTTTGAAGGAATTCGAGAGATGACATCGTAGAGGGTGTTTTCACAAGATCTTCTACAACACTGTAGTTTTGAGTAGCATGTGCATGAGGATTGAAGGCATACTTTTGAACAACGCCCTTTGGAGGAGGGAAGAGAAATGTATTGAGACCCAGTTGTTTGAGATGAAGAGGACCATTGGGAGGTGAATTTTAAAGATACGGTTGAACCAATGAAGGTGGTAAATTGTCAACTTTCTCCTCTGAAGGAGAATAATATTTGGCTCGAGTGGTAATGGCAACATCGTTCTTGGTAGAATTACCAGTACACATAAGGACATATGAAGTGGTGGAAGGAGAGGGTTGTTCATGCATGACCAATTGAGCCTGATTTTGAGAAGGGAAAGGTTGTGAAAAAATGACAGCTGTAGGAGGTTTTCCAATCCCTCAAAGGAACTTAGTGACCTTAGTGCGTCTTGGACATTCTTTCGTGTAGTGATCATCACCACAGATAAGGCAAGGATATCGAGGTTTATGCTTATCCTTATCATCAACAGACTGGGTCTTGGGTTTGTCGGATTACGAATTATTATTTCTATCCTCCTTATTCTTACCCTTTTCTATTTTAGACTTAATTTTTCCACCAGGGGTGGATTGAACAAAGTTAACCTCAAAAGTTTTTCCGGTGCAAGGAGTATGATTCAGACCACTTTGAAGATTAGAAGCATGAGATTTGGGATTGGTGGAGTGGCTGACGTGGATTTAGCATCAGAATGGAAGGTTCCAATCACACCATCAACAACATGAGAAGTTGTTGGGTTTGTTGAGGTAGCAGTGGTAGAAGGGTGAGGAGCATCAAGGAGCAAGTCAAAAAGAGTGCATGTTTGCGAATAAACGAGATCTAGGTACTGATCATGACTAATTTCCTTCTCTTCAGTCACAATGTCACCCATGGAAATATCACGGGAGATTTCATTCACGAATGATTTAGTGAACCATTCAACCAATAACTGATCAGGAAGTTCGAGTTTGATCAAACGTCGTCTTCATCTCCACTCATGGATGTGATCGAAAGGAACTCAATATATCGATAGTTGTCTCGTAGTGGATAGGAATTTGGTAATGTGTGATAAAAGTCATGGAAAGGGTGTTGAAGTCATTAAAGAAACCTCACAGTAATTCTATATACCAATTTGCAGCTAAACCTGTGAGAGTTCATTGAAAGAGACGTAACTGAATGGAGTCATCCATCAAAGAGTTGGATAAGCACCAAAGGTGAAAATTTATGACATGGTTGTTTGGGTCTTCTCCCATTTTACCATCAAATTTAGGAATGTCGGACGGTAACTTGGCAGGTATGATGGGCCAATAGGGAGAATGGAAGATAGGATCATTCAAGATCCTAGACAAATCGAGTAGATCAAAACTGGTGAGAAAAGGAAGTTGTCTATTCACTTGAGGGTACGGGTGACTTTGGGGAGGAAGTCCCATTAGTATACTAGTAGGCCTGTAAGCTATCTGCATGTACGTGGAGTGTCCTAACATATTCGACCAATGATGTGGAGGCATGCAACCCATAGGGTTAGGTTGGTTGGAAATGTTCCCTTGAAAAGGGACATTAGACTAAACGTTTGGACCCCAAGTGGAATCGAAAGAACCTGGATATGGCTGGCCCAAGCGAAGGGGTATAAAAGGGTTTCTTTGAGGCTATTTCCCCCCAAATGATTGTGGATTTACTTGGACAAGGAGATTCCAAAGGTGGGCTAGTGATCCATATGTGTTCTGTCCATATAGTGGGTTATAGAGTCCAACCTGACGTTGTCCTCCAAGTGGAGGATACCCCCTGACGTTAGATTTCCCTCCAATGGGAATTTGGTAACCATAAGTGAGTGACGGATGGGTGCTTCCAATTGGATTGGAGCCACTAGGTCCAGATCCCCTGGAAAAGGGTGGATAAGACCCTCTGGAGAGGACCTGGGAAGGGGTAGGAACAAAACCGGTAGCAACATTGTACCCAGGTGGAACAAAAAGTCCAGAAACTATGGATGGGACCTAGGTAGGGATAGAAGTGGAAGGATTCAAAGTGTGATACCCAGGAGGAAGTGACACAATAGGTCTAGATGAGAGTGGTGTATCAATGGGAGCTTGGCTAACCACCACATCCCCAATAGGAATAGTCGTAAGATGTGGGGCCATAGTAGAATGGGACATATGGAGAGAAAAAGTCGAGCTAGGACCAATAGACTGTGTGTCTGGAACAAGGGTGATATGGCTGGTTTCACCATAAAAGTGGTTTGGAAGCACCGTGTAAGTAGTAGACACTACGGGTATTTGTGATACGACAGGCATATCAACACCTTCCACTGAGTCATAAAGGTCCCGCACCGTGCGAGGTAGACTTCTAAATATGTCGGTATTCCAAAGAGGATCCCCAATTCCAGGGCCTGAATGGGGTCCGGTCAGTATTCCATAAGTGTCAACAACAAGTTCTCTAGATGAATTTAGTTGGAGAATATGTCTCTCATATCCAGGAGGAATGCATAAAGCCTCTAGAGAATAAAAAACAATTCAGAAACTTTCTAAAGAGGCAAAACCTTCCTCTTGGTAGGTTACAGTATCTTGGACCTCACTCTGTTTAGGAGGGACCTCCAGTGACTGAGGGGGTAGAGGGAGGTAATCCTCCATATTTTTGGGAGAAAGTCCCTCGACCCTATGTGAACTGCATGGATGGTCGATGTTGGACAAGCCAAATATTTTACGCAAAAAATCTATGTCCAACTACGAAAAAAAACAACACTCGCTAATAAAATATAGGAATCAATCCAAGCAAACAAACCTTCTTATTTCGAAGTCACTAGTTGGTGATGAAATCCAACGTCGTGAAGTCAAGACAAGAAGGGGCTAGGATAGAGCAGGTGGAAAAGTTACATTGATGACCTTATTAATGAACTTACACCCTAGTGCAAGCTCCCACACATAATTGCGGGTATACCCTCCAAGGAGCCTGATTGAATCTGGCCAATGTCAATTCTAGGTACTATGAAGACTTCCCCCTCCAAAGTCACCTCGTGTAAGACCCTAAAAAGATAGGCAACTAAGGCTACCAAGAACAATAATGATTCCTGGGGAAACAGTCGACAGTCTGATCCACGTGCAAAGGTAGGGTATCTAGCCTGAAATCAACTTGAGAGGCTTCTACTCATCATTGTGGGTATACATTCAAGCGACCCCCATAATACGCTCAATCTCTACACCAAGACCAACAAAGCAGGGTGAGTAACTCTGCTAGTCTCAATGCGACCTTAGGTTTGACCCTTGTGTGAGAAGGGCTTCCCAGGACAAAATGTTGCAAATGGATTTGAACACTCCCTATCACAAGATGATATTGTGTGTTTTGTGCTTTGGAGAGTGTGTCTCACAGCCTATCCCAAAGTGCTAGCCTAGATAATGTTGGTGTAAAAGATCCCTAGAAAAATAAAATTACGCAATGTTTTTTAGAGGCTGTTGTTTACTCAAGAGGGAGACAGAGATGAAACCAATGTTGTGAGAGACCTTGACCCGATAATATGTAAGTATGTATGAATGATGCAATCTTTCGTTCAATGAATTATATATACAATAGGGAGAATATATCTTTCCGGAAACACGAAAGCTACGAAATATAATTTCTTTTCTTGAATGTACAACAGTTCCAAACAATCATAAGAAATTAAATTTCTCAATTCGTTTTCTTTAAGTTTTGAATGAAAAATGTTTTACGAATGACTACTTAAAAAGAATGAATGACTTTAATTTTCCTTTCCGGAACCAGATCTGAGGTATACTAAAGAAAGGAAATGTAATAAAAGAAAATAGATACACTTAAACATAAACCCAAATCAAACTTTCAATGAAGATAAAAACAAAGATGACAAGAAAGTTTTTATCAAATGCAAACAAGCACTAGCTTTCAAATCAACAAGCAATCCAAAAATGTAAAATAATCCAAAGCTTCACTCAAATGAAAGACTTTTGATCAATCAAGCACCCAGATCTACGATCAGAGATTATATCCTTGTTGGTACAAATCAAGAAGCAAAAAAATTACAAAATGATAATGAAGGGTTTGCAATCTTTGAAAACCAATCAAAAAGAAAGTTTAAATTCAACAATCAATCAAATACTAACCTCAAAAGTTCCCCCCAGGTGACCAAGACAAAATTGGGCATCAAAAGACTATCAAGACCCAATCCAAAAAAAATTACAAATGTCGTCGCAGGCCAACAATAGGGTACAGTGCGGAAATCACCAGTTTCCACAGGCTAGAAATGGGTAGGGTGCAGAAATTCCGCACTGGCCTAAACAGTTAGGGTGTGAAAACCTAAAGTTTCCACAGGTGACATATAGAGTACAGTGCAGAAACGTCTATAAACATAAGAAATTTTGAAAAAGGGTAAAGAAATTTTGGAAACATTCAGGGCCAGAGAGTCTGGATAGATCCTTTATAGACTCAAAGACTGAAATAGAATGAAAAAAGATAGGCTAAGGGAAAATGGACAGTAAAAACTAAAAATAGATCGTATCCCTAGTGGATTCACCAATTTTTTTATTGGATATATCAATAAATGAAGACATAAACTGATCTCCCTAGATCCACCTAGATCTAGAATAAAACAAGACAATACATGGTGCTTTCCCTAATCTCTAATCATTGAATCTATTGTCAAAGAAAGGATGAGTAACATACCTTTGAATATTGATTCCTTATGTCTTTGTTTTCCCTGCTTCGCTTTGATGCTCTTGTGATATTGATCCTGCAATGGAACATAAATCAACCAAAGTGAAAGCAATAATAATATATTCAATGAAGACTTATACATGTGATCAAGGAATCATGTAATAAAATGAGAGTGATTTTACGAGAAAGAAAAATGCCACTGTATTATATTAAGAGAAAGTGGAAGATACAACCAAACACCCTTAATGTAGCTAAGTTCCTTTTCGATGGTCCTTGCTCTTAACACACACATTTTCTCCAAGCTTGTATGAAGATGATCCACAATAACTTGATAAGATGAGATGAAGCCTTCAAGCATATGATGTAGAGTACCTCACACAATTCACAACCTATTCAACCTTAATCATTCCTTACTTTCTCTTGCTTACTTAATGCTTAACATTTTCCATGAGAAATCCATCATTATATAGGAGAAAGAGAGATGGTTAAAGACATCAAGATGATCCTACCAAATCAAAAAGGTGGGTAAGATCTCAACCACACGGATGCCACCTCATATTCTAGACGATTCCTTCTAGAACTTTCATGAACTTCTTCCTTTTTCTCAGTTTTAGAACATCACCACACCCTGTCTATATAGAAACTTATGGAAACCCTGTAGGCTAGGTTTAGAGAATCCTATAGAAATCAACATTTCCGCACTGTATAATACTACTAGCATGCGACGTCTTTCTAAAAACAAGCCTTGTAGAGCAATAAACCAATTACTTTTCACATGGGAAAGATCCTTTCGAGAGGATGAATACATGCTTTTAGACACATCATTAGGGTAACCAAAATAATGTGTAACAATGTTTCCCTTCTTGTACTTAATGTTCAAGTGGAATTGTTGCAGTTACATGGACCACTTCTACTGGCAATCATTCTCTAACTTCCCTTGTGTCTACTTGAATTGTAGAGGCTTGTTATCAATGTGGATGATCGTTTCCTTTCCCATAATGTAATGCTTCCACTATCGACATGATTGCATAATGGAGTACATATCTTTGTCATAGGTGGGATACTTGTGAACAACATCAAATAGTGTTTCAATATGATAGGAAATCAAATGTACCTGTTGAGTGAGGATGAAATTGATAGCATAGTTTGAGGCATCTATCTCTATATTGAATGAGTGTTGTAGATTTGGAAATGTGAGAATTGGTGTTGAACAAAGGCCATGTTTTAGATATTTGAATGCTTTCTGTTGTGATTCAGACCAGGAAAAATTGGCTTTATCTCCCCCCTTGGTTACTTGACTTAAGGGAAAATCTATATGAGAGAACCCTAACACAAACTTGTCGTAAAGGTTAGTGAGGCCCAAGAAGATGCAGAGCTCTATTAGAGTCATTGGGGATATCCAATCATGAATTACTTGGATCTTGGTTGGGTTCGCATGAAACCCATGTTCATCCACAATTTATCCTAAGTATTGGATTCTCTACATGTTTAATGAGAATTTCTCCATGTTGGTGTATAAATTGTGTTTTCCAGGGTGATCAGGACATGCCAAATGTGTTGTAATTGATTTTCCTAGGATCGAATGATGATGAGGATACCATGCAAATAGACCACCACAAAATATTTTGTGAACAATTGTAAGATATCATCCATCATCCTCATGAATGTCTCTAAAGAATTAGTCAAGACAAAAGGAATGAACAACTACTCAAAGGATATTTCTTCATATTTGAAGGCTATCTTCCATACACCAGTTGATTCTATTGGAACTTGGTGATATCCCGACTTCAGATTGATCTTGATAAAGAACTTGGCACCCTTCATCTGGTCAAGAAGATAGTCAATCTGAGGGATCGATTATTGGTTCTTGAAAATGATTTTTTCATGGATCGATAATCAATACAGATCCACCATGTTCCAGCCATCTTCTTAGCCTGCACAATTGAGCTCCCACAAGGTGAGGAGCTTGGTCAAATGTGGCCCTTGCAGATGAGCTCATGAATTTGACACTTCATTTCCTCATTCTCTAAAAGGGAGTATATGTATATTGGATTGTTGGGCAAGGGAGAACCAAGTGTCAAATCAATGGAATGTTTGACCCGATAATGAATAGGAACCTCTACTATAACACACCCAACTCCCTAATTACCCTTTAATAGATGGGGTATTAAATTTTCATTTTTACTTGAGCACCTCAAATCCTCTTCAAAAGGACACCATCACCTTTTCTTCATCGAGAGATTTATAACGACTATAAATTTGTCTCAATCTGAGTTCTAGATCAAAATATATGACCTCTTAAAGTGTTTAAGTCTTCTTCCATAATAATTCCATATGGCACCCATGTGGATACACACCACCCTCTAATGTAGATGTGGTTTTTGGCGTGGCACCTTCCACTTATTCTTTCGAACTCTCGACCTATAGGGTCCCAAGACCTTGGCCAATTTTCCAAAGTCTTATATGCCCAAAGGCCCAATATGACATGATCCGGTGCTCAAGGTATGTGGCCCTTTCATAATGTGCTACTTGTTTTTTGGGCATCGGTTAGGTGATTTCATTCTACATCCCACCGGGTTACCAAATCATTGTCCCACTGGAAGTACTTGGATGAACCTCATCCATAGACACCCGATATGGTATGAGATGGCACCCTGAACACGTGTCCTATTATGTGCCACCAACCAACCTTCACTATATTTCTACATGTAACCACTGGACGTTGTATTATCGACCCATCGAATAAAGCTCATTCCCATTCTAAACTCAATGTCTGATTTGGTAGTTGAACTATCCCTCTGATGCGTGGCACCGCCACAATTTGTCACGCAGAATCCCGTCATGGATTTATTACCACCTGACACATGGCCTCCTGACGTGGAGTGAACGTCACCATAGGGATCTTGGATCACCCATTCACACATTAACATCTATCCATAGGCGATTGGTTATGCGGCGTCCTATGACATCACACTAGATCACCGAGCTATCAGACTTCCCAACACATCTAAGTAACAAAACTCCCTGGTGGTCCAGGGGTCGATTGACTCCCATTGACTCAGATCAACAATGGAGGATTATCCTCCTTAGATCTGATGGTCAGGATCCAATGACATTAACCCAAGTGTATCCACCCTCCATCAGACCCACATCTGACTCATTAGCGAATTCCTTTACTACCACATGGTGAGACACATGGTGGTTGTACTGTTCGACATGTGGAATTCATTTTCCTCACAGATCCTTATCCAATTAAGAAAAATCCATGTGAAATATGGTAGCACCATGGGGTGACATGTGGCCTTCCTTTGTTGTGACACATGGACCCCTTGTCGTGTGCCACATCACCACCAGGAACCAGATGTCAGACCTTACATGTGGTGTTAACTTGGAAATCTCCCAGCGATGGGAATTACAAGGGGATTAGTTAATACTAATCTCATAATTATGATATCGTAATCAAGTTCATCATGAGGATACGACCCCACAAGATCTACGACTAGGATTTGATCTGGGTTCCCACAAATCTACAGTGGATATCCTCTTGCCCGCTGGATATCGCTCTATCATGCTTCCAAAAGGATTTGAACTTAGGATTCTTCCGGGCTCTAGTACCTCAAGATGATAAAATCCCTCCCGATATCTTACAAAAATCTATAAATACGATCCCTCAACTGATATATCTCATGGTTGACAAACGATGGTGATAATTCAAATGCTCGAGACCAACAAGGCACATACTCAATTCATTTGTGAACCAAAAGCTGACAAGTGTCACCCTGGTGATACCCTAAATTCCATGTTGGCACAACACATCACATATGATGTCACCTATTCCCACACTTTTCGTAGAGGGTTGGAACCCCACATGGGAACCCTACCCATCGGGCATTAGGCCACTGATCCATCCAACAATTTGAGTTCAAGAAAATTTTTGGGGGTCTGGGATCCGATTGACACTGTCTGATAGCGATCAATGACTCAAATATGTTGGCTTCCTAGATCCAATGGCTCAGATATTAAGGAAATTTTCCAAAGGCTAAATCCCAACAGAGACCCTTTCTCTACTCGTCTTCAACTAGACGTGGACAAGTGTCAACCTCGTGACACTCTGGTTTCCAAGCTAGTACTTTACACCACTATGACATCACACTCTCTCTCTCTCCTTCATGTTTATGCAATAAGGTGTGGGACCAGGGGTGAGAACCCTGTTCCTTAGACATCAGTGTGTCGAGACTTCCAAAGGGGATTGGACTTAGAATTCTTTTGGGGTCCGGTGCTCTAGTGCCCTGGGATGCGAAACTACCTTCTGAGCTTGGTTATGAAACTCTACGGCTGATATTTCCTTGAATTTATGATCTGACAGTGGTTACTATTCCATCTATGGACAGTCAAGATTGACCATATTCACTAGATCAATGATTGTTGTTTCTCATTTCTTTATGAGGTAATTTCAAAGAGTGATAGCCTGTCATTGGATGGTTGGGATCGATTCCAACTCATGGATCAATGGTTACTGAGTTTCGTCGATTTCATTCTGTGGTAGTGTGTTATTACTTATGCCCTGAAACTTCACAATCCCATATTTCATACTGCATCATTTTGTTGGTTACATTTCCAGGGAATTTCCAGCCTTAACTGGTAACAATCATGCTAATTATAGCTATGATATTAATCCATAGATCTAAACATGTTTTAGCGATTTAGTCAAACAGAATGTAGACCTGCTAATAGTTTCACCTCTACACTTTATATTCAACCCATGTAGGTCCAGTATATGAACCTGTGGCTCTATTATAGTAAGATCACTGCCAATATATGCATATATAAATATTATATATACACAAGTGATTTAACAACATAAGCACACATTAATTACACAATTTTTCTCATGCATTGATTACACAGTCCCATACATTCCTGGAAACAGATATAAAAAAGTGTAATATCAAAATCCCTTACTCATAATTGAGGAGCATAATTACCAATTCTTGTACAAATTTAGCAGCAAATGCTCAATGATAATTCAATAAATACTCATGACAGGAAATATATAAACATAGTCCCTATACAATTTTAACAACAACATATTGAACATAATAACACAAAGTATTGATTGACAAGAATAGAGAGTTATTCATACAAGAATTCTGGCAAGTACATGGTGAACCACTTATTTGGTATAAATATCCACTAGCTGCATCCAACCTCCAACTTTCCTCCTAGCCATAGCCTCTACTTCCCACAAACTGATAGCAGGTCACCCTTGAGCTGGGCTTAAACTCCACTTGGGAAAAGTGGATGCCTATCCCAGACCAATCTGCTAAACAACAGTAATGCGCGGATTTAAGTGCCAATTCCAGCCAAATACAATATATAATTCCCCACATGCTTGTCCCACCCAGGAAGTGTTCCCCATTGAATTCCCCACTTCCTTTCCAGTCTTCATCAACTAGCGAGAAGTCTCTGAGCCCTATAGCTGCAATTAAAACTTTGGGAATTCAATTCCCAACAATTCTCCCACCCAGAGAGAACTCTTACAGGACTGACAACCTGCCTCTTCGACAACATACAAGCATGAAAACCCACCTCTTTAGTTCCAAT